>WAAG01056875.1:0-30559 GCA_013390105.1 Tichodroma muraria | reverse complement strand
AACTTCTTCAGCTGAACTGAAAAAGTTAATCTGTATTTGAAAGAATTAGATCCAGTAAGAAATATCACTACGGCTCTACTGAATTTTCTTGAATATGTTCTCTGAGAAATTTGAGTATTTTATGTGATTCAAAAAAACAAATAAGAATCAAAGATTTTAAATTAAGGATTCAACCTGATTTTTGAGGGGTATCTTGTACTGATTAGGTAAAACTTGTTTATCACTGATGCAGGATGGATGTATGCAGGAAAGTACTTGGTTAAATGGTAGCACAGATTAACTCCATGCGGATGGTCAAAACCAAGTGCAGTTCTCAGCTGTTCACTGGAAGGATGACTGCAAACAAGCAGATCTCTCACTATATTCATGTCCCTGGGGAGATGCTCCTTTGTGGGACATGATTAGGTAAGAGAAGATCCCTTCCTTGATTACAATCTCACAGGTGGCATAATGCTCTTTCACACATCACACCCTTTATGAATGAGGAAGTTTATCTTTCCCTTTGCAGTTGAAGCTACTACTCTGTATCTAAAGCTCTCTGAAGACAGCAGACATGATTATGCAACACAAACTGTCTGAAGATGCAAAGCTGTCAGTATCACTTTAAAGTTATCTACCTAAGATAACTTGTTTTTAAGTTTTAAAGTTATCACCTATCTAACTTACCTTCTGAATAACCACATGCCTGAGTCAGTGCGTGACAGTGTGCCAGCATGGAGGCATGAGATACAGTAATGCCCACTGTGCTGCCCTCTTTACTTGTTTTGTACTGAGAAGAGAAAGTGTATGCAAGCATTAGATTAACAGCAAAACCAAGAAAATTTACAGCATTGAATTGAAAACATATTACAAAAACAAATTCATCTTTTTTAATTCAAAAAGCTAGCATAAAAATATATTTATGTCTACAGAATACACTAATACGGTAAAAAATCTGTTTCTCTAGTCCAATTAAATTGTCCTGGGGATCCCAAAATGCTGATTATCCCCAATCTTCAACCTGACTCCACAGTCACTCAACTGACAGTCTGCCTGGCAGCCTGATGGAAACATTCTTGTTTCGCAGTTTAAAATATTATAGCCATGTCCTTTATTGTATTGAGAGTTTAAAGGAAGAAAACATCACATAAACTGCGACAGAGTAACCACAGAAGTTACACATCAGTTACACAGAAGTTATCACATCACACTGGATCACCTCGATATAAGCAATCTCGGCGCTGGCATCCCGGACCTGTGGATGCCAGTCCTTGGCTGGTTTTGCCAGATGCTTCCCGTCAATCACAAACCAAATGAGACGAGGCCAACCTTCCAAGAAAAACAAAAGCTAAAGGTTAAAATAAGTTTTTTAAAATAAAAATCACAGTTTTTCCCCCAGTATTCAGGGATAATGACAGGAGGCAAGCAAAGGCAAAATCCCTTGCTGGAGAGGGAAAAACAGCACAAAGCACTGCCATGACAATCAAGGCAGCTCTTTATGTGTAAGAACATGTAAGCAAACCCAAAAGGTGAAGTTTGACAGCAACAATTAATGTTGATTAACCTGACTCTTATCCCATAAAAAATAAACCCACACCTTTGAACGTCACCACCTCGCCGGTCTGAGCTTTTGGGAGGCCCTTCTGACAGGCATCAGTGGTTAAAGCTAACGTGACTCCACAGCTGCCCAAAAGAAACCCAATCTGCTGACTGCCAGCATCCTGTAGAGAAAGAAATAGCAAAATTATAAATAACAAAGCTTTTGGACAGTTTGTTGTAACTGCTTTGTGTTTAGAAAACATTAAGTCAATTTCTATTAGAGGAAAAACCGAAAGTCTGTCCTGTAAGACCTTTAAATGACTGAGGAAATTTAGATTTGCTTAGTGCCAGCTAAGATTTGCAGCAGATCTAGTAAGGAAAGCAGTGTCAGAAGCAATGGCTGTACATCCCTCCTCAACCCAACAGGGATGTTTATAAATTCTGCTAAACCAGAAAACTGGTTTGATGCTGTTTCTGAGTCCCAACACACTGAGGAGCAGAGCCTGTAGCTTTTTAGCTCTTCCCTAACAATTTCCAGATGTGTAGGATTATACCTGTATTTCCAGTAACTATGGTGTGTCTCTGCCTGCCTCATTACTCGGCATGAGAGCTGAAAAGACAACCTTTCTCTGATATACTCAGAGAAATACTTCTGCACATATTTTTGAAAATTATTAATTAAAATAATTTCTGCAACTACAATACCTTAAAATACTAGCTGAATAATTATTTCCCCCTTTCCTTAACTAAATATTGAATATAATTCCAAGCAAAGAATGTACACTGAACAATCTACCTGATGCTTTTTAAAGAGCAGGCTCTGAAGGACCCCATGTGGGGACTGTAGGGTTTAGACATACACACACACACAGACAAACACTTCATTTATTTATCAAAAATGTTGAATGTATCTGCCTACCTTTCTTGTCAGTGGAACTTCTATTGGGACAGGAATAAGTTCTGCCAGAAGACACCCATAAAATGCCACCATAAACATAACTGGATCACTATTAGGAAATACGAGAGCTACCTACAAAAATATAGTAAAATAAGAATATGTTTTTTTTTTTTGTCATTTGGCAGAGAGGGGGGCTGCTTTTTAAATTGTGGAACAAAATTTTCACAACAATGTCCAGGTTCATAGATAACCAGTTAGAGAAATACTAAGCACTGAGACAACGTATTGTAATAATACATCACAGTAATGATTATTTCATAATATATTATTACAATATTTTATTACAAGGCTTTCTTCAGCTAAAGCTGTTCCTCACTATTTCATCCATAGGGACCACTTCCAACAGCAGCCTACCCGGTCTCCAGGCTTCAGCAGGGGCTCATTCTTAGTGGTTAGCTTGTTTAGCAAGGTATAGGCTAACTTCAAGCTTCGACTCCACAGCTTGCCTAAAGAATAAAAGAAGAAATTAGGAAGTAGAAACTGGTATTTTAACACTTAATTGTCAAATCTCAGTCCCTCACACATGCACTAAGCATGACTGCATCAGAACAGTCGGCCGAGTCCAAGTACAATTTAGAACTTGGCTTCTTTTTGGTTTACCTTTTTCTTTTTTTTCTTTTTAATTTTAAATGCAAAACTAAACATGATATTCTAAACAACACTCAAAGCTACACTGCAGAGTAATTAAATTACTGCAGCTGCTCAGCTATATTTCCTGCATCCTTCATCTGTGAGAATGCAAACAATAAAGTTTAACATTCTAACACATTATACAATGAAATGATGCAGTGAGCTATCCTGAAGGACAGTTATTTTCCCCAAAAATGCAATTCACTATAATACTTCTAGTTCATTAATATAGGCAAGTTTCACTTCCCACCATTAACACCCTGATTACGCTCCTGAGGTATGAGTCTTCTCTATAAGGCTGTGTAAGAAGATGTTAAAATGGAATGGCTCCTCTGGGAATCTGAAGAGTGCATTATTAGTCATTTGTTTCTACCTCCCAGTTTACACTGGGCTATTTTTAGTATTCTTTTATGAAAAAACCCCCACAATTCTAAGAGATTTACAAATAGCCACTTGGAAAGAATCAGTATGTTTCGCAATAAACATTTTCACTTCCTTAACTTCTTCAAAAGCGTTTTTCATATACAATGAATTAATAATTTACATTCCTACAGCAATCTCCAACCACGTGTTACAAGCACAGGCAGTCCCTCTGAAGTAAGGCAAAGTGCTGTTTCACGATGAACACCTAATTCCTCCTCACAGCTGGCTCCAACACGTACCGTAGGTCAGGGTATAAATCGCTTTCCCGGTGGTATCCAACGCCGTCAGACAAGGGGCTTTGGACTGGGTGGTTCCCCAGCGCTGCAGGGCAGCCAGCAGCGAGGGGGGCCAATTGGTCACAACCCCCAGGGGTTCCCCTTTAAGTACATTCACTTGATTTCCTTCGGGCTTTGGTTGATTTGGGTCAGGCTGTTGCACTAAAACCAGAGCACAGTAAAAGGGAAATGTCAATCTGTACAAAACGTGTAAGTTACACTTCACTATTCTATGAACCATTCAGCCCTTCCTCACAGCTATCACTACTTCTCCTCTGCTTTATGATGATGCTATGCTGATCATGTTGGCTTCCCAAAAAACAGTGACCATCACTTCAGAGTTGTGATTCCACATTATCGGAAGACCAGAATTTGAATCTCCAGTCCACTCCTCTCTACTTTGGAAAGCTGCTGTTTTCTGCTGCTTGCTCTCCACATCTATTTCAATGAAAGCCTCCACCAAGTCAAGAAGAGTGATCAGAGACAACGACTTCGTGACATCTGGACATTGATTTTTGCTGCACTGAATTCTCAACCGGTGATGAAAAAATGACACTATGCCCATCTAACAATATATTTTTAAACAAAGGCCTTCTGTTAAAATCCTGCTCCAAGCTGCTCCAGAAAGTGAAGTATCTTGATCTCAGTTAGCAAAGTCCTGGCTGAAATAAGGGAACACTCAATGTACACAACCAGCAAAATTAATGGTTCCAAGTGATGCTTTCCGCAACTACAAGCACCTCAATGGAAGTTCATCCGGAGAAACTTCAGCAAAATACTAGAATCAGAAAAACATTTTATCTTACAAGTATCAAACCAATAGCAGGGAAACTCTAGTGGCAGCTGCTCAGAAATGTCACTGAATAGAAGGGTTGAGTTAAAGATTATCTTCCACTTGTGATAACATACGACCCTTCTTGCTCCACTGCATTAATTTTACCATGACTAGTTTTCTACTGAGTGGAGAAAAAGAAACCAACACTTGCCAAGTATCAGTTCTGTCATGAACCACTTACACAAGGAGTAAAATATGTATCTGAAAGAAAATTAACCTTCTAGCAGTTCTTCAAAATCATCCACAAAAAACTCCTTCAAAGGTGGGCGCTTCGGTCTTTTCAAAGTATTTAGCAGCTGCTGGATTTTAGAGGATACTCTACTATTCACTGGGACTCCTGCCAAGTGGAAGAGATTTATTATTTATCATATATTAACCAAAATACACTAAACCACACAACTTTCAGGTGGAAAAGTCATTCAGGATGAGAATTTTGTTTGGAAGAAAACAGTTTTAATCAGTAAGAGTTTCCACCATGGACTTATTTGCTTTCAAACAATGCTCTTCCCTGGCTACCTGGCTGACACTCTCTCACACTTTATTTTAGCTTTTCAAACCACTGACTCCTTAATGAGATTTCAACTGAAACATAAATAATTCCTCTTCTCCAGGAATTTAAGTATTTACTATTTCATTCATTCCAATGAATGAATGTTAAGGTGTAGTAAATTTTTTTATGGTGTACTAGTGAATTTTTTCTCCAAAAAATCAGAATTTTGATTCTGAAAGCATCAGAATGCTTGGAAAAAATGAATGAATTTTTCAATATGTTACAGGGCTTGTAAAAATAATGACAACACAAAACACGTTAAAAGCCGATTTTCATTTGTGTACATTAAACTAAATGTAAATACATTTTTTTATATTTATCAAAATTTAAAGCTCTGAGGCAATATAAAATTAAGATGCATATGAAGATAGATATATATATATACACAATGGGACACAGATGGAAAGGTAGGAGGTCTATAATGCAATCACCATCTGCAGTTTCCAGAATGCTGCTGCTGTAGCCTCTGGGCACTCCTCGCACGGATGCGACCTGCGGGCGCTCGTGGTGCAGGTATTCCACCAGGCCAGTGGTCACATCAGGGGGGGCAGAGTGGTTCTCTGCAGAAATGCAAGACAGATATAGGAGCTCATCAAGCACCTTAAGAATCAGCATAATCAAAATTGCTTCTTACATAAGGGTATTTCAGAAATCCTCACAGGGGTTTGAGAACCTCCTTACAACCTGGAGGCACAAGCCTGCTTCACTTGGAGCTGTGTCCCTTTTCCTGGCTGTAGAGCAATGCTTAGGGAACGTCACAGAATCAAGGAATGGTTCGGGTTGGAAGGGACCTCAAAGCTCATCTTGTTCCCAATTCTTGCCATGGACAAGGATACCTTCCACCAGACCAGGTAGCTCCAAGCCCCGTCCGACCTGGCCCTGAACACTTCCAGGGGTGGGGCAGCCACAGTTCCTCTGGGCAACCTGTGCCAGCCAGGGCCTCACCACTCTCACAGGGAAGAATTTCTTCCTAATATGAGTCTCTCTTTTTTTTTAATTTAAAACCATTCCCCCTTGTCCTATCACTTAACTGCCCCTGTAAGAAGTTGCTATCATCATTCCAAAGCTGTAACCAAGACTATAGAATGGTTGTGAATGGAATGGATTAGCAAATGGCAGTATTTTTGAGAAGTGTTTGAACAACAGACAACAAGAATAGGAGGACTGAAATATTCAGAATCCTGATGAGTAAAAGGAGGAATGCAGCAGGGAAGAGCTGGAGAAAACCCTCTGCCTAGGGCTGGAGCTGCCTCTGTAGACACAGCCCTTGGAGGACCTCAGCATGTCACAAATCCTGCCAGAAAAACTCCAGGCAGAGGGAGAGCTGGGCAGTGCTGTGAAATACATACATTATCCCCCACTCTGAGGCAGTGATCAGCCCTAAGATAGCAAATGCTTATTGCACTGGTCCCACATTTCCAGAGCTGACACACAAGCCACAAGTCCAGCTCTAAGCGGTTTTAGAGGGATCATCAGGAGAAAAATTTAAATCCATTCCCATCCTTTCCAATGGACCTCACTGCAGTGCCAAGGTTTGCATTGCAGAGACTAACTTCCTCTCATGTGGGTGAAGGAGAAAGTGTTACTTCATCTTTCAGAAAAATGCCCTGGAATCAGTAACCACAAAGATGACAACTGTGTAAAGCTGACCTGTACAACCACTGCACAGGACCCACAGAGAGTCCATGTATATGCTATGCTCTCACTCTGTTCTACATATTTTTTAAGTTGCTCTTTGGTTGTGTTTTTTTTTTTTCCCTTGGCTTTCCCAAAATCTCAAACCATAGGCTTCCTGCAGCATACAACTTGGCCACAGAGACAAGTGTACCTGGTTCCCACTTCCCACCTGACAAACCCTGCAGGGACTAGCCACGTCTCACTATGTATGGAGAAGGAATAGGTTCAATTTTCAGGAATTTATGCCCAGATAAAAACCACGTTAGCTTAATTAATAATTTGAGAATTTTATTAATAAATGCCCATGAGACCCCCATGCTTTTAGTTTGTATCATCCAGAATTACCATGGCACAGCAGGATTAGAGAAGTGGTGAGGAGTTAAAGTGTGAACAGACTTGTGACTTCAGGAAGAAAAGTTAATTGGATTCAGACTGAAGGACCTTTCCATTAGTGATGACAAGATACAGATAAATGCAAGAGAGCGGAGTCCAAAGAAAGAACAAATGGGATTTGACAGAGAATTAAAAGCCACGATGATCTGTATTTCCAGCTTCTCTAAGAGAAATAAAAGTGGGAAATACTCTCTAAAGTGGGAAATACTCCACAGTTGATATGGCGATCTTGAAAAAAACCAAGACATACCACCAGCCTTATTCATTAAAAAAAAAAGGACACAAGAAAAACCTCCAACATGAATGGCTGTCCTTGCTGCTATTAAGTGAAAGATAAACATCTTAAAAATCATGCACATTCCTATCTGACTCCATTAAATACTGTAACTTTGCACTTCCAACACTGCAGTTTACTGCCTGGGAACTTACTTCGAGCTCACCATTAAAATGCAGGCTGGAGAAGATGAGCTGCAAGGGAACAAGCTGCTAAATTTAAATTCTCCAACATCTCAAAACTGTGAATAGCTATTCAGTACATAACCAAAACACAGAATATTTCAGTAAGGCGAGGCAATTAAGATACATAAGATGCCTTTCAGATTGCTGATACCAGCACACTATCTGAAAAAATAAATAAATTCTTCTTCTATGCTCCAGGACAAATCAAAACCCCTTTTAGAAAGTATGCAAGTATTTACCAAGAATCATAAAAGTCTGCAGCATAAGAACTGAGTAAGTTTTCATACTCTTGTGAGCTAGGGAAAGTACACACAGACAGGAAAAATGTCCCAACTGAACTGGTACTGGCCATGCATGAATGTTACCAAGCTAGGAATGAAAACTGATAGAACATGGCAAGCATTGCAGAAATGAGGAAGACCATTCTTATGTGAAAATGCACCTATTTTTTTTTTTTTTTTTGGTTAAAGGCACTGGAAATTTTATCTTTATAAATATTTTAAATATTTTTAACAGATCAGCTCTTAGCGATCCCTGAGCTTCCTTTCTTCCAGATCGTATAATTTTTTCCCAATAATGAAATTTTAAACCTGCATACAAGCCCAACATTCAGCTGCTTAAATGCTGGAATCTAACTCCTTAATAAGGCCTTGATTTTGCATACAATGTTGATGATTAAACAGTCCTGATAGACAGGTCAATCTGGCCTGAGGCATGAGGCATAACAAGATACTGTGCCCCATTTTGTGTATCTTGCAAGTTGTTACAGCTATATTTAGAATTTTATCAATCCCTATAAAGTTTAAAAGGTTAGCCATAATTGACTCTGTAATTTTAAGGAGTTAAATATGATTTCTATTAATCCATAATACGAAATCCAGAATGGCTCGAAGTGAAGTGGTGACAGATTACCTCTTTCTTACATCCACCAAGGACAAACAAAATTACAAATTTCTCATTATAAATAAGCTTGGAAAAATGGGAAAATGAAAAATTAGGTTTATTTAAAGGTTTTGTACAAACAGAAAAAATTTCCCTGATTTCCCAGTACCTCTGATTTCATAACTTTCCCAAAGATTCTGTGTGTTTTTCTGTCTTTTGGGTGCTTACCAACCGAATTATGTCTGAAAGACACAATCTGACATTGTTTAGGGTAAATACATGCAGATTGGGAAAGCATGCACCAAAGCCAGGATTCCTTTGAAATTCTGCTTTGAAATCCACTAGAACTGAACCTTAGTTTCTTGGTAAAGCAAGCATTTTACCAAGAAGAATGCACGTTCAGATCTCATGAGCAACTGGCTTGGGTTAAATACATATACATCATACCTACCTGGTCTGTGAATTGCACATTTTAAAGCTATTCACAGGCATCTCCCGGTGAAGACCTTTGTGTTTAGCCCTGCTTTGGGATTTGCAATCTGATTTCATTCCAACCACACCAGCAGGTTTACTGACCTATCTGCGTGTGTGCCATGAGATCTGCAAGCACAGTGGCAGCAGTGGTGGCAGGAGCGGTATTGGAAGCAGCAGCAGGTTTCCCTCCAGGATGAGATGAGGTGGAGGATGCAGAGGATGAGGTGGAGGAGCCCTGAATGACCCGGTTAAGCCAGGGCTCTACGTTGGAATGGCTCTGGAACGGAGTGGAGCTGATCCGCCCTTGCCGCCGCAACGAGCCCTCATCTTCTGATGCTGACGATGTGTCTGTGGTCAAAATAATGGTGACAGGCCTGTAATGTGGGAATGGGAATGACCCAGCACCAGGAACGCGGCGTTCGGCCGCGTCCCACGTGCTCCGCGCGGCGTTCTCACGTGCCACACGTGAGCGGTGCGTACCAAAGGAACGGGATGTTCACTCCCACGCATCCCTCGCGCGGCCCTTCTCTGGGTTAGGACAACAGCTTCTACACATTAGGGCCAGAAGACACTAGGATCAAAGTTTCAGTTACCTCCAACACTTGGAATGACGTGAGAGTTAAAAAGGGCTTCTACCTACAGCAGAGGATCAGTGAGTGTCCTATCCCATCCCATCCCATCCCTACTCCACTGAAAAAATATTTCTGTTCTGAACAGGTAAATTTTATCTCATCACACATTGAAATTTCAATGCAGATTCTGTAAATTTGCAACAGCATTTGACTGTTCGTCCTCAAAATCCAGGAAGGGAAAATAAGTACAAGCACATGCATACTTGAAGTTCTCACAAAACAATGCAAGTAATAAAAAACAGAAAAAAGAAACTAATGGACTCAGTGATCTTAGAGGTATTTTCCAACTCCAACAAAAACCTGAATAAAACACTTTTTTTTCTGTTGTTATTTCCTTTTTCACTCTTTTTGAAGAGAAGGGAGTTCTTCACTTTCTGATTCTTCTGACAAATTGTTTTGAGAACTAATTCCTAACAATGCACCTATAATGGTGCTCTGAAGTTCAGTGATAGAATAATTACAAAGCATGTATTTTAACCACATAAACTGATATTAATGAGTAATACACAGAAATGCTTAGTAAAGCATCTTTTCATTCTAGGTGTATATTTGTTGCTGTTAGAAATCTGACAAAGGGCTCCTAATTTAATTACCATCCAGTTACTTAGAACTTTCCAGATATTTCCCTTTGGCATGCAATCTTCCTTATTTATTATCCATCCAAGAAAAAATAAAAAGGTCATTCTAAATATCAAGAAAATACATCCCTCATGATTTTGAGTGAAAACCAGAAAGCATTATTACAGAAAAAAACACTGCCCTCATAAAGAATTTTAATGATTTGATCTTTTACATGCTTAATATAAGGTAGGGTTTCTGTTACTATACTCTAAGAATCCCAGACATAGAAATCTGGGGTGGGTTACATCAGGAATTCTGCAACCTTAATTTTGGCTATTTTCTTAATCCTGTGGACACATAATTGTTCATCTAGATACAACTGTTCAGCTAGATACAATTCCATATAAATTTCTAGAAGCAACATAAAAAAAGCTACTCCTCATCTTGGGCAACACATTTCAGTTACCAGCTCTTTAATTCTCTGATTTTCAAGTATATGTGCATTTCCAATAGTTTCAGAATAATTTCTCTTAGGAGTCTAAATCACAAAAACAAACAAAAAAACCCCATTTTATAAGAATCCCATTATCTTGATGGCATTTTAAAAGTTAAAATTGTAGGTATCTTATTATTTGACCTCCCTCATCAAACATGACAATTTTGAATGAAAATACCCAAACAATAGATCTCTGAGAAGATTCAGTTGTGGTGCATCCCCATTCCTGGGTCCATATCTCACGTGGTACTTCAGGTCTGCTGCCACATTTGGAGTTTTTGGCAGCTGACTCCATTTGCTCCTGGAGAGAAGCCAAACCTGTCCCATATTGCTTGAAACCTTCCCTCTCTTTTAGGCAGAAAGTAAAAATAAGTAATCCCAGGAATATGGAACAAGACAGGAGTACAAACAGCCAGGGATTGAAAAAAAAAAAAAACCAAACCAAACCACCACGTCTGCAATTTATAATCACTTCAGAGGAAGAAATAAAACTACAGAAAAAAGCAGGCTTCTCACAGAATACACTCTCTGACATTATCTCCTTACCCAGATTCAAGACAAATGAAGTCTGTACAAAAATGGAGGATCCATGGTAAAAGCATTCTAATACCAAAACAGAAATACACCACAAAGTAGTAAGGTCACCCTGGCAGTAGCCCCCTGTGGCAGTGGCAGGGGTTAATCCATGGATCCTGGTGTGTGGTGACAGAACAGTGACAGAATACTGTGTGCTTGGCTTCCAGTTCTTCCTGGCTGGGAGCTGACCCAAGACAGTCACAGAAGCCACCCCTCTTTGAGCCAGACCCACACGAGGGCTCAGCTCCAGTTCTGATCACGGGAAATCCGTGTGGGAAGGATCAGAAACTCAACAGGACAAAACCAAAAGTACGTTAAAATTTTTGGGAGGACGACTGATAAAAGTAGTTCCTTTACTGCCAGCCAGGAGTTGGATTTCAATTTAACACTGTGCTGAGAACCACGGATTCATAGAATGGTTTGAGTGGGAAGGGACCCCAAAGCTCATCTTGTTCCACCCCCTGCCATAGGCAAGGACACTTTCCAGTATCCCAGGTTGCTCCAAGCCCTGTCCAACCTGGCCTTGGACACTTCCAGGGATGAGGTAGCCACAGCTTCTCTCAGCCAGTGCCTCATGATCCTCAGTATAAAGAACCTGAATCTGATGCTTCCTTCCCGGTACCTGATGGTAGTTGTTCGTAACAAAGTTTCAGTTACTAATACCACAGCATGTTTTAATTGCATTAACTCCTGCCAATACAAGGACTTCAGGCAGTGGGTGAATGTCTCAGGATTAGATGCTCAGCACTACTCGGGTTTTTGCAACTTTGGATCCTTCTTGCTGAGCTTACTTTGCAAATAAAGGCAGGTCCATAAAAAGACAATTATTTTTATGATTTGATATAGGCTGAATTAAGCACCTAGAATGTTTCTGAATATCCTGGTTCCCCATGATACAGAACTCATCCAGTAGCTCATTCTCTTACAGAGATAAGGGCATGTCATAACATGTTCTCTTAGAAAGAGCTTGACAGATTCTAGAGGTACTTGACTCTTCACAGAATATCCTGAGTTGGAAGGGACTCATGAGGAATACTGAGTCCAACTCCAGGCTCCGCACAGGAGCACCCCAAGAATGACACCACGTGACAACACACATGACACGTGACACATGTGTCATCCACAACACCGCGAGTGCTGTTCAAATAGTTCATGAACTGTAGCAGGCCTGTGGCCATGACCACGTCCCTGTGGCGATCACACCACCAGCTTTCAGCTCCGTTTATTTAAGGTGCTACTGCACCCTGCCCAATCCCAGTGTGAGCACACTTGGCTTCTTTGCTGACCTCCCGCACAGGCATGTTAGAAGATGACACTCCAGCAGCACAAACACACAAAACCCACGCAGATCCCATGGCCTCGTCTTGCCCTGTACGCACATGTACAGCATGGAGTGCAGGCTCAGGAGCACGGCCAGGCACGTGTTCCATTTACACACCACCAGCCCTTTTGATCCTCTTATCCTGCTGTTTTCCCCACACTAGCTCCTCACTAAGTCTGCCCCTTTGCCTGTCTGCACTTCTCACATTAACATCCCATAACAAGACTCAAGCAGTTCTGAAATACTCCTGGCCCTGCATCCCCTGCTGTGCCCCTCACCCCTCTGTGTTACCCCCACTCCAGAAGGTGCTCTAGTGCTGACTGGTCTTGATGGGCTTCACACCTGGCCAGGAGGGCTGAGGCTCTCCAGGGACAGGCCTGGACAGGGTGACCCTTCTCAGAGTCCTGAACTTGCCTTCCTGCCTGTTGCTGTTCCCAGTGCCTCTCTGGGCTTGTGCAGATGGGTCTGGGACAGGCTGGTGGCTCCTGGGACAGGGTGTGCTTTGGGCTGTCCCACCTGCCGTGCCCCACTCTGCAGGTGAGCAGGGCAGCTCTTATCACACAACCTAACATTCTCTCCATAGCATCTCAGCTTCTTTTTAACAGGTACTCAGAGAAAAAAGATACTTCAATAGAAATACTCAGCACATCTTCTAGGCAAAAACATTAAAGGGTCAAGAAAGACCATATATAAGAACACAGATGATTATTGTTTATTAGCCAATGAAGTAACTGGAGAACCCACAAAAACAATGTACTTAAGTGTATGACTAGCAAACTAAAGTGGAATTCTCTTTAAATGGGAAGAACAGAAAGAACTACAGCTCAGAAAGCAGAAGGGCAGCATATCTGAACTCTTCTTTCAGGGAAGAGGGTTAAGAACGAAAAATGACGAGAAGGGCAGTAGAAATCAGTGTGCTTCTGCTCCTGGGCTGGTCACACTACAAAAGACACGTGCACATTCTCAAAATTAAATATCTTAGGAAATATCTTAGGAAATCTCTCTTCTTTGTATACAAGACACTGGCCTCAAACCACTTGGCTTGCTAGCACAGTAAGTTGCATGATTTTCTTAACCTCCAGAAAATTCACTGTGAGACAACAGAAGATGACCTTTTCACCCTAAAAATTAAAGAAGGCATTCTGCCATAACCAATCTGAACAATTAGAGCATATGATTTTCTGACTGCTTCATGATTTTCTGACCGCTTCAATCTGCTCACCACTGAATAGCTGAAACCACCTGATGAGCACTCTGCAATTAATGCAGCAACTTAATGCTCCAGTATTTTCTTCAACTTAAAAAAAAAAAAATCTTCTACAATGTGAAATGAGATATTTTCAGCTCTGACATGCTTGCTTAGATTATCTCCTCTGAGTGAGATACGATGTAAGAGAACATAATGCATAAAGGGACCTGCCCACTCTGACTGCTTTCATGTGGACTTTCAGCAGCTACACTATCTCTAGATGAGACACTAAAAACCACGAGGAAAAACCACAGCATAAATCCATCCAAGACCTGACTATCGGGAAGTACAGCCATGATACAGAACTTTACTGCAAGCTACTAACAACTTACGGCAGGGACACCTTCCGCTATCCCAGGTTGCCTCGTCCAACCTGGCTTTGGACATTTGCTGGGATGGGACAGCCACAGCAAATGTCCAATGTCCACACATGCTCTGGGCAGTTCTGTTAATTCTCTGTGTTCACTCAAAATGTACCTGGAGGGGTGTATGTCTCTACTGTAGAGTGCACCAGGACAGAGCGTCTCTTCGAGGGCATGGGCATCTTCCTCTCTTTATATTTTGCAAGTGCTGCTTGTACTGCTTCAGTGTGGACATCTATACAGAAAACAAACAAACAAAAAGGTTAGAACTTCAGTTAATCAGGAGGACTGAATCAACACCACTGCCTCCAGCTCCAATCCAGTGCAGAAGCAATGTTTTTCAAAGCTAAAGGGAGAATATAAGCAGGGGTAAGTTGATGCATTTTCCTCATGAAATCAACCTGAAAATGCTCTGTGAGTAGCATTTTGGAAACCCCCCTGAAATAAACACTAAAGTTATAGAGTACCCAGTATGCTAGTTTTGAACTATCAGTTATTTTCACTTGAGGGGGAAATTTCAATGCAGATTCTGTAAATTTGCAACAGCATTTGACTGTTCGTCCTCAAAATCCAGGAAGGGAAAATAAGTACAAGCACATGCATACTTGAAGTTCTCACAAAACAATGCAAGTAATAAAAAACAGAAAAAAGAAACTAATGGACTCAGTGATCTTAGAGGTATTTTCCAACCCCAAAAAAATTATATGATTCTGTATGAAGAATTAGGGAAAAGACACAAAGAACTTTCACTTTCCTGAAAGCAAAAATTACTCTGTAGGCTTAAGGGCTATATTTTAACTTTTCTGATTTTTAAGCCAAAACTGAGATTAAAGAGGAATTCAGTGTTCAATCAAGACTTCACTGCAGATAAAATTTAATGTACTCCAGTGATTTTTCAGCAGCTTTTTCTCTTTGACATCTACATTCCAATAGTGTCAAAAGCTAAAACTTATGCAGGAAGAAAATTCATTAGAAGTGAACAGATGTTGAGGAGGAATGAGGCAGACCAAAAATACACTTTGACTTACCACCTAAGACTCAATCTCATGAAAAGCACAATACAACATGTATACACTTAAACATAGTTACAGTGGGCTTGCTGTGGTTTAGGAATGGCATTCTCCAATCTAGTCTTCCCTCTAAAAACACTTCAAGACAGGCACTGCTCGTTTGCTTCCCCCTCTCCCTCCTCTCTGTGGGAGGAGGGAGAGGAGAATTACTTGGAGGCACAAAAGGCAAAGATCATGGATTGAGATAAGAACAATTTACCGAAACCAGCAATGAGATATGAAAATGAACAGTAACAGCAAGACTAATGACAGAGGGTACAAGAAAAGAATTGCTATTGCTGAGTGTGTCAATAGACAGAACCCGAACCAGGACAGAGCCCAGAAGTGAGTACATGATTATGCACTGGGCTGACCACATTTCTTCTACATGGCAACTGCTGTACAAGGTTTTCAGAATTTAAATATTCAATTTGAAAGAAAATACATATTCTTTCAGTAAGTATCCATCTATTCTTTTGCTAAATGCAAATATGTAACAGGTAGACAAATTTGAAGGTATGAAACTATTTGTAGGTATGTAAGTGTGTACGACATATACTTACACAACTTAACATGTAATATAAATTGCAATGTAATTACTCTATCCCTGTACCTACAGGGATTTACCGTGGTGATGACTAGAGGTAAAATGACACATTTTACAGCACCTTTTTTTTTTTTTTTTTTTTTTAAAGAAGTGCCATTTCTGTACTTTCCCCGAATGCCCCCCTTGGTCATACTCAGCACAAGGCCCTACCTAAGGAACATGCCCTTCAGTCTGGCCAAATGGATTCCACAAAATCACAAAAATCCCTGAGCATATGGTCTGGTCCCAGACACCAACCAGCTCTTCACAGCAATAACGTCACTTTTCAGTCTGCAGCTCCCCACAGATAATCTGTTCAGAGCAGTATTTAAAACATGTATACATGCAAATACACTATCCCACCTGTGTGTTCCTACAAGACTCAGGAATGTACTAAAGAGATGCTTATCTCAAAGAGGAACTTTCTGTGCAACCAACATGGGAGGTTCAAAGATGATGCTGCTATGAGTGAAAAATATTAGAAGGAAAAAGAGAAAAAAAAATCAGTGAAACCTCTACCCTTTAATACAATAATTTCTTCTGTCCTGGAATCCCTGACAGATTTTCACTGCTGTCCTTCACACCAAGGACTTAACAACAGACTTTTTATAAATTAAAAATTCCCCTTTTCTTATGTCTACCTGCCTCCTTCTCTATTCCTACATCTAGCCTTTTGGTCAAGTCTTGGTTTCTCCTGATCCTTAGTTTTAGCTATAACTGTCCACCAAGTTTATTCCCACAGATACCCAGAAGCAAACCTTTTATAACCCCAAATTCCAGAAAGTTTAAGCAGGATTCAACATCAATTAAAGCTTGTTTTTGCAGCCTTAAAAGTAGGGGCAAAATGGCCATTCTGCAGGACATATTTCCTTGGCAGAACTTCTAGCCAAAACCAAGCTGGAATGTTTCTAGAAAGAAATGGTAACTTTGAGATGCAGTCACTTCCACCATGCCTACATCTACATACAATTTATAACATCTCATAGGAAGCAGGGGAACATAAATTGTTTTTCTCCAGAAAAGGTCTTCCAAAGAGCAAAATAACAGACAATATTTGTAGTCTGCATATAAATACATTAAGTCATTAAATAATGTGACAGATAAAAAAATGAAAGCATTCTTAAGACAGTTGTGCATTTTGGGAATGGAAAGGCCAAGTTGGAGGCAAAGGTGTGCTGGGGCTTTTTAACAAAGCAGAGCAGGGCAGGTCATAACATCACACAGATTTGTGGCAACAAGCATGGGAACTACTTTTTATTCCATTTCCAGAGGGCAACATCACCACCACCTCCTCCTCCTCTAGTCCTAACTCCCACCCCAAAACCTGGAAAAGACTAGATTAACTGATAAAAATGCAACCAGGAGACAGTCAGAATGAATTTTTATTCTGTTCCATGTTTTATTTTTACAGTGCAAATTTAACTCATCATTCCCTCTATACTCATTAAGATCTATTCCTGGCTTGAAATCTTTCTTATAAATATCTTGTCCTTGGACATCAGCTGAGTAGGAACATCCTCTCTCATCCCAATCAATGAAGTAATTGCTTTCACTTCCCTGGAACACTTTGTTCCTATTCCACTTTTGCTTTAAGAGCTTTTCTACATTATGAAACACATCTCAATAAAAGAAGTAAAAGGAATGAAATTATTTTAAAGAAGCAGAACTCTTAGGGTACAAAAATTCATAAATTAGTATAAATTAAATTTTAACTGGATATTGGAATTGCAAAAATAAGCTCTCTACCACTGTCTGTTACTTAAATTCTTCAGAATTTACTGTGAAAGTGATTCACCATGTAAGAACAGTGGAGTTCAGTTTTCTTCAGGGAATTAAACACTCATAATCAGACCAAATGTATCACATTTTTGAGAACAGGGATCACAAAATGCTCAACAGTGATCACTGGAAATGATGAACAGCAAGCCCAGCATTTCACTGACACAAAGCATATGTGTACCAAAGTGAGGAAAAAACCCATTTGCTGCCATCCAAAAGCAGAATAAAAGGTCTTGGAGAAGTATTTCTAAGCTTCTACACTTTATTAAGCTGCAAGCAACCATCAACGATTTGTAAGTTATTATGAACATTTTCCCCTTCTGCTGTAGTAAACCACAGAATCTTCTCTCCTGTTCTTCATACCTATTCTCATTTTCTTTCCACGTGTCCTTAAAAAAGGATAAAGGAGGAAAACTAAAATAGTTTGTGGACTATAAATCACCTAAATTCTTACAGCTCCTAAACTGTCCAGCTATTAGAAGAGCATTTTTCTTTCCTATTTGTAGCCTCTGCTCATTTATCAGCCTCTGATTCTTGTCCCTGCCTTAGACACAGAAGGAAGAATTGCTACAGTTGGTTGAAGAAAAAAAAGACATTTATAGGCTGACCAGTGTCCCTGCTGCTCATGGATTTCACAATACCAACAGGTAAAGCAATAAGCACTATCTAGGTGGGATGGGAAGAGGTATAATGGAAAAAGGTAAAAATGGAAAATGGAAAGAGATTACCATGGAAAAAGGTAAAATCCATGGGTTGAGATGTGAACAACAATATCTGAAGTAAATTAAAATGTAATAGTAGCGATGATCATAATAAAAATAATAGACTTAGAACAAGAATAATAAAATATGAGCATTATTCTCATCATAAATCCAAAACACCGTACTGTACCAGCTATTAAGATGACAATTAACACTATTCCAGCTGAAGCCTGGACAGCAGGCTTGTATTTATCAATAGTATTCACTGTTGGAATTTTTTGGATAATATTTACTGTTTGAAGACAAGTATCTGGGGATGATAAAAACATACATTTGATTTAAATACACAACTCTTCTGTGATACTTTTAATAAAAGTGCTTACAGAGAGTAAATGACAGATTAATTGTATAAAAGGATAAAATTGTTTCACTTCCTTGCTTATTTTAAGTAATTTATGTTGATGGTTCTAAAGTACCTATAATTGCTCCAGAAAGAGATCCTGTTCTAGGAAAAGCTGCATTCTCCCCTCATCAACTACTCCTGAAAAAGACATAGGAGAACTGATGAGATTTGAAGGAAGGAAAACAAGAAATAAAGACTGGAAGAAAAAAGAAGAAACAACACACCCTCCCCTCCCCAGAACAGTCTAAAGAATAAGTAAGGCATGAGATTGAGGGAAGGAGGCTGAAGCTGGTTATCCCTCACAACAGCACACAGGGAAGTTAAAAAAGGCAACAATATCTATCATTTTGCTGAGAGAAAGAAGCCAACCACTAATGCAGTAAATATGAATTATTTTTTAACTACAGAGGAAGAAGGGGAACAGATACTGGCATCTGAAAGCCATATCTACATTTCCTTGCACAGACCTAAATAAGTTTAGCCTAAACCAAGTCAAACAAAACCATCACTATTTGGTTTTGATACCATCTGAGCACATTAAGCCTTGTCATATCTCACTAATGGGAGAAAGAAATCCAATTCTGCGTTGTAACTAAGAACTTTCCAAATTTCCAGGTAAAGAACTTGCTCTAGGCAGAAATATTTAATGAAAAATTAGTTTGGGGAGCAGTGATAGGGAACCACAGAAGGACATGGCAGTCCCCATCAAGGACTACCTCCCAAGGATTTCCTGCTGTAGTTGTGCTCTTCTTGCAGATTTTTATTTCTGCTAGTTTAACAATGGCACATCTTACTCTAATTGTTTTTGACAATATAATTTCCTGTAACATATTTCTATAATTTAATTTTTTTTTATATATTTTTAAACATGTCATTTAGCTAATTATGCCACTATGCAATATTCCCTGGCATTCAGAAGTTTCTTCTCCGTGCAGCTGAATACAGGCATCTTTCCCAGGAGTCTGTATATATCTGCAGAATATTTAAGAAGTCTCATTCATCATTCAATTAGCCCTAAGGAATGTACAAGGCACATCTGCTCCAACTCTGGAGCAAGGTCTTAGATATCAGCAGGCAAACATGATGCAATAGCCACTCTGCCCAAGCAGTGGCAAGACAGGGTGACCCAAGATCAGCCTCCTGTTAAGGATGTGCAGTGCATGCCATCACTTGCACTTCTCATCCCCAAACCCAAGACGTGGAATTACTCTGGACAACGAACAGAAAAATATCCAGCTAGAAGTCCAAAAGTATTTAGGGGAGAAAAGCTTCCAAA
Source organism: Tichodroma muraria (assembly GCA_013390105.1). Lineage (NCBI taxonomy): Eukaryota > Metazoa > Chordata > Aves > Passeriformes > Sittidae > Tichodroma > Tichodroma muraria. The sequence goes on along the minus strand of WAAG01056875.1, from coordinate 10,494 downwards.
CACCTTTTTTCCTCACTATTGTGACAAGGAATTTCACAGGGAAATGGTGCACTATAACCACCTGAAAAGTAACAATGGGAACAGGATGCAATGAGGATATCAGTATTTTCACACAATTTTCCAAAACAGGTTTGTCACTGTGGTGTCCATTTAAAATGAAGTAGAATATCCATTGTGACATTTCCCTTTTTTGTGCACTTGCTTTGAACCAGGAAATATTTGAAAGAAGGCTACAATAAATATATAACCCTTGCTTTAAGGAAATAACCCAAACAAGCAAGCAAAAAAGTCCCTCATATTCACACACTGCAGTCTTCAAAATTTTTAAGTAACTGTTCTACAGACTGGAAACCCAATTTTGTTTTCTCAGCAAATATGAAAAAACTGTTGAGCGTGTTAAAATTCACAACAAGAAACACATCAGGAGACAGTTCTACAGTCTCTTTCCCTTCTTTTTTTCTGGCATTTCCTCCAGGCCAGATTCAAACAGAACCACTCGTGTATCAAAAAGATACTTGAAGGACATTCATTATCTCTTCCCTTCTCCCAAAGCACTTCCAGCTTTCTGTGTAGGTTCAGGTACCATTTTACAGGTATACTTTTCCTCCTAGGACACGTGATGCCTCAGCTGTGTCTCTGTCCCTTACCGGATCGGAAGCGCTCGTCCCTCGAGTTGGTGGATCGGGATTTCTGCTGTTTCGATACCCCAGCAGTGGCTTGGGAAGAGCCCGGGACTCTGTTCTCTGCTTGCAGGGATGGATCCACACCTGAAACACAGTCTATTTTAGCACAAAACTCAGCTTTGCAAATGAAATATCTGCTCCCCATGTCTACGTTGTTTCACTACCCATGGTACTTACAAGCTCAACTGGTGCAAGACAGTACCTTTAAAAAGGGCTCATCTTCCACCTGCATTTTAATCCAATTTAATCTATACCCATTTAACAGAGCAATACTCAGCAGATTCACATTTTACAAAAATGCTGCAATTCTCTAATAAAACCTTTGCAGATATTAATGCAGAATTACTGTCAGCTTCAGCTGTGTAAAAGCTCCTGCTGTAATCTAGGTTGTCTGGGTGCTTCAGGTACTCCTGAAACGATGACAGACCTTCCCAGCCCCACACAAGGTAACAAAAATAAGAGGAACTGAACCATTCTCTAGTTATTTGCTCTGTACCTTATTAGAACAGGGCTCTAGATAACCCAGAGCAGTTGCTTACATTTAGGCTGGCTGATATTCAGGAAAACGAATCTCAATTTTACATTGTAGCACAACAAGAATGAAAAATCAAAGGGGTGTAGAGCAACCATTAAATACCCACCATCACTTCCCTATGAGGAGACTCCCTGCTGGCTCTTGATCCATCAAGGACTATATCAATTTGGACTAGAAACTTCCATTTGCAATTTTATTATACATCCACACTTCAAAATGCAATGTAAAGATTCCAATGCAGTTGGAAGGCTTTTTGCACAACCCTAATGTAAATTTACCTTAGTGCTGTGTTTTACAATAAACTTTCCTCAGCCGCGTAAGCCCTGCTGCATCAAGTTCACCGTATTTACTCAGCCCTTGTACCACACAGGGCTGAATATGTCTTTCATTTCACTCCTTCCTTCCCTTGAAGAGCTTCTGCTTTCCTACCTGCCCCCAAGTCTTTTGAAAACACCACATTTTGAAAACGAAGTATTCTGAAAACCATGTTTTCGAAATGTAAATATTTACCAAAAGCAGCTCTCACTGAACTGAAGACATCATTTCAGAGGAATCTGGGTGAGTTCCTTTGCAAGGAAAGATCTTACTTTAACAAGTAAGAAAAGGTTCCCTTCCCTCTCATGGGGTTTCTGTTCTCTTTATTACAATGTGAATATCAGGAAAGAAATTGGCAATTACTAACAAATCTAGGAATTATAAGACATTTTATGAAGGCCTTTCAGTAAGATATAGTCTTTACATTAGGAGTGTAATTGGATTGAGTATCTCATTTCTACTTCAACTGATGGAAAAGAACTTTCAAACACTCTATTTAAATACAGTATTTTCAGAGAAAGTGTTTTATCAACTTCATCACAAGATAAATTACTATATACCAGCCTTCTTGGGTATCTGTTAAGACCTTTGGATGAATTCACTCTCTAACCCCTTTCCCATCCCCTTTGCAGCTAACAGTGAACACCTCTGGATTTTGAAGAGGCAGCCTTGAGCTAGATATGGGTTCAGGGAGGGGTCTGTGGGAAAAATGAGCCTAAATAATAGAAACACAAAGGAACATTTAGTAATTCACACAGATCTAAGTTTTAAGAAATTAGTCCTACTCCAGAGATATGCTCCTCTCTTTTACAATTTGTAATAAAGAACAAACATCCTCATCTAATTTTTCCTGTTTTCCAAAAGTAAAGCTTTTCAAGCAGATGACAGAATATCTAACATCAACTGCATTCCCCAGTGGGATAAATGGAGACAGCCCAGCAAAGAAACCAACGTGTCCTCAATGGAGCAGAACAGGATGTGTATTTACCAGTATACAGACCTAACACTCCTTGAAACACTTAAGCAGAATTCTGTTTGTAAGAGAAAAAACAAATGTGGTCTTCCAACTGAATTGATTCAACAGATCTGACAGTCAGAGTGGTGAAAACACTGCAGAACTCTATTCCACATTTCACTTGAACACAAGCTTTTCATAACCACAGGTCAACAGTCCAGGGGGATTTGTTGATCTGGAAACAATAAACAGCAATTTTGGATTTTGTTAAAAAGATTGAGGCAAGTCATCTCCTTAAGCCTGAGCCAAGCAAATAGCCAAGGCAAAGGGATAACACGATAACTAAGATGGTACAAGAGAGAACAAGGCAGCTGAGCTGGGCTACACTTTCTTTGTCTTAATAATCCAAAACTAAGTGTTCACACCTTCCAGATTAGAGGGACTGAACAAGAGTTTACCCAATGTAATTTATTACCCAGAATAAGGTATTAGAAATTCAAGAGATTAGAAATAATAATGATAACAAAAGGCATCGTACACATGCGTTATGTTTGACAATATTCCGTGATTCTGTAACATTTTCCTCTATTCAAGGAAGTAAATTCCAGCTCATAAGCTTCACTTGAAGCCTATGAAACCATTTTATGGGCATTAACACTTTCCATTCAAGGAAGCACGAAACAGCAGCAAAGAATACAAAAGCACAGAAGACACTTGTTGTAAATTCAATGAAACCAAATACAAGCCAGGATTTGGATCCAATTCAGAGAATCCAAACACTGACTAAACCACCTCAATGAAAATACCCACAAGCAAGAGACTCACTTACTCAGACACTATGACAGACTGGTAAGCAGGACACCTACATGGCATTAGCCAGAATTTTAATTTCTCAAAATAATAGCCCATTTTAAGCAACAGTTCAGGAGGTGCTTCCCAAGCGTCCCAGCGCTCCTAATGTAAAAGGTTGTGCACTGAATTGAAAAGGCACAGGAATAGCAATCTCTTGATATTTTGAGAAACTGTGAGCAATGAAGCTATAAACTGCTTCTTCAACTAGTCCACGTAAACACATTACATTTTCACATACCTCATTTAAACCAAATATACCACAATCTAGCCAAATTAACCAATTAAAATTTGGACATCCTTTGATCATACCCATGGTATAAAGTAGGAATTTCAACTCCATAGCACCAAGAAAGGTACTTAGATGTTTTCCCTATAAATTATACAAAATTATAAAGCTTTTGTAGACTCCAAGACACCAGAGTAAGTTGCACATTCCTTAAAAATGGAACTACAGGTACCAAGTGCTATAGGGCTATGTAAAACTCATCCCACTCTAATTGAATGAGAGGCTGATTTTTGGGTACTTCTTACCCACAAAGACATAAAAACAAAAAACACAGTTATATAGAATCACAGAGCAACCCAGGTTGGAGGGACCTTGAAGATCACCTGGTCCAGCCAGGAATAGAACACATATGTATTCCTGGTAGCAGCAGAAATATTTTTCAGAGACGTAAACCCATGAAAATGTATGAAAAATAGAAGTATGGGACATGCCAGCCTCAACCAAAATTAGAGGAGGTTTCATCATCATTTTCCCTTATAACGAAAATTTGAAAATGGTTAACATTTTGATTCTCCTGCAGCAGAAGTGGTAAGGAAGAGAAGAAAATAATAAAAGAAAATAATTTAGAGTGGAATCACTCTGATACCATAGGAGAAATGAAGTCACTCACCAAGGTGTTTATCTAGCACTAACTAAATCCAGTGAAATAATTTCCAGGGACTGCTCTGTAAAGCAGCACCAGGACACTAATTGCAATCGCAACCTCATTTACGCAGCCGAAGAGGCAGCTTGAAAATAACCAGTAATGCTGCAAGAAGATCAGTAAGAAATCAGGACAATCAGGAAACAAATCAGGACAATCAGAAATCCTGCAAAGAGGCAGGAGTTTTACTAGAGGTGTTAGAAAGGAAGCTTAAGACCATCACCTGCCCATCAGGACAGGATACTCACTGTAAATGCTGCTTATTTTATTGTGTTATTTCTGAATATTTTTACACCCCAGCTCTACCCACATTCAGAATCACCCTCTGCCATGCATCTGATGCTATCCATCACTCAGAAGCTCCACCATACAGCCAGATTGCCTACAGATACAATTAATCATTTCCTCAGAGTTTTATCTCTAATTTGCATGCAGAGGTTGACTGAGGAAGCCAATTACTGACTGCTAAATTTTACTTCATTAAAATAATTAATTACTGTTTAATGCTTGCTATTACTCAACACTTGTTTTTGATTTTGTACAGTGCACTTGGTTGGATCAGTGAAAAATAACTCATTCTAGTTATTATTTCCATATAACTACACAGTTTTATGGTTCCTAAGCAAGATCTTTACACTTCCACTAACTCTTCATCATTGCAGATTTAGAATTTTAGAATACAAAACAATCTACAGGAGTGAGACTCTTTAATCACAAGGCGTTCTGCTTAATTTTCCTGTTAATTGAGAATGTGCTTTGCAGCCACTTCTGTCTTTTTCTGTTCAAGCCCTCTATGGGGTTGTTTAATACTGTCTGGGTAATGATTTGGCTCCCTACAGATTCAGCTATACAGTGCAGCAGAACACAGCCCAATCCATTTCACATGGTATTGAGAGAGCAGGAGTTTGCACATGATTACTTTGTAGGTGGCAATTGATGAGGTGTAACAGGGGAAGTTAAACTTCCAGAACTCAAACCTACGGGCACACAAGTACACTTTTAAGACATAAAGCTGTAAGAAAGACATGATTTAGTGGTCCTAGGGACGTCAAATCATAGAGCAGGAACTCAATAGATGTAAAATGTTGACATTCATCAGTCTGCAAAAACTTCATGGATACAGAACCTTATGAATCCTATCAGGAATGATGCAATTAAATTGTTAATGATAAAAAATTTCTGCAGGCTCAAAGCCTTTGGGACTCCCACACACTATTCTGAGCCATGCTGAAGCTGTGTCAATTAAGCAAATTTCAAGTTAGAACTGGGTTAATGGAACATATGTCAGGAAACTGAAACAGGCAGTTAGCTTCATGTTTTAAGCAAATTTTATCTTTTTGCCAGAGCATCATTCTTTGTGCTCAGAGGCAGACAGTCTATTGATTTTTTTAGCATATTAAAGCTAGATTCTTGTCAGCTTAATGCTAAACTAGGCAGAAGTGGTAAAAAAAGACCAGGTAATCTGGTATTTCTTAGAAAATGTGGTATCAAGCAAGCAGGACAAATCATAGGATTCGCTGACTCATTAAACTACTGCTTAAGGCGATTAGGGAAAATACAGCTGAACAAGGAGAAAAATCTTTAGGCAGCTGAAAATCTAAACTTACTTTAACAACTATGGCAGACAAAGTACTGGGGTTGTCTAAGCTATGCTTGAGAGCTCAGTACTTCAACATTTGTGCAAACAGCCTTTTGAGAGCTGAGAAGGAAAATATATAAAGTAAAACCCCCACTGTCAATAAAAATGAGTGAAGGCAGAGTAAATCAAAGGTTATGAGAGATTAAACAAGAGACAGAAATCCAAAGACATGACTTTCTAGGAGACAAAGTGCATTGACAGAATATTTCTAGTAATTGCAAAACCTCAGTCAAAATCCATACCTCACCTGGTATCAGAATCTTTAACTAAGCTGAGTTAGAGGACAGGTTATTTTGAACAGAAAACTAAGACAGTTCTTTCCAGGAAAATGGTGTAAGGAGGAGAAGCTGTGGCAGGTGAGGCTAGAGCTGACTGTCAAAGTTATCCTAAAAATCCAAACTTCCTCTTTGCAAGGAACAAGCCATTTTAAAGAGATGAGTTTGGTTCTGCTTGGCCTACAGAAATTACAAATTTGCTAAGGGAAAACCTACATCTATTCTTAAAAACAAACCTAAACCCAAATAAAAACCAAAACCACAAAAAAGAAACCTTTGCTAAGAAGCCTATGATGAAACACCAGACTACACTCTCACTGTACAATAGTGTCTCAGTTTACAGTATCTCATTATTGCTTCCACTCACCTTGGTTTTCTTCTCATTTTCCCTGATCTTAAAATCTGTCAAGCTATGGAAAATTAGGGGATTATAGAACACCAAAGCTCAGTGGCAGCATAACAGCCCTAACCCTGAGTGATTTCAGTGTCCTAGCATAAAAATTAATTTAAAAGAAGTTGGGTACTAGGTTTTGGCTGTGGACAATGAAGTCTGATAATAACCAGCTTCAGAAGTAATAGTTTATAATAAAGTCAGTAATTTGAAGAAATAGAGGGGGTAAAGGAGTGTGGAAATGGGGTGAGGCACAGGGCAAATGCAAAAAACAGCACATTAAAGCATGGGAGTGAGGACTACTGAGTATTTTCATCTAATGAAAGCAGCCAATTTGCTTTTAGCAATAACTTTATTAATTTCTAAAGTTATCTTAAAGTCTCAGATGCAGTTGTCAAACTGAGGTTTGCTGACAAAAACGTTACCATTTAACATTTTATATAAAGCTATAAAAAAACGTATTTCAGGCTTTTCCCTTGCTCTGCACTTCTCTGTGACAGCCATTTCCCACTGCTGGTTAGATGTCATATCAAACACTATTATAATTCATCCAGTCTATTTAGTGAGAACTTTTCCATTTTATATTTTCACAAATTTGGCACAAAGGTGTAAATTCCATGCAGTTTCTCACCTTGAATTAGTGGTATGTACCGTGCTAATAGCTTTGCCCTCTTCTTTTCATATCCTTTCTGAGTGATGTCTCCTAAAGAAAAAAGAAATAAATACATGTTGTTTGGAAATTCTACATTTAAATCTCCGCATCAAGTACATTCTGTCAGCAACATATTGTTGAAAGAGTTTAACAAAACAAACTATGCAGGGAAAAAAACAACAACAAAAAAAGCATTAATTACATATATATATATGGATTCAGCCTACCTCTGGCCAAGAAGAACCCCTTTTACTCAGTCAGATTTTACACAGAAGAGTTCTTACTCTGAATTTTAAAATGATTCTCAAGTACTTTCCTTAATCCATAAGGACTGGATTTAATTTTTTGCTTATTATTCTTCACTTCCTCAAATATCCGCCTCACCCCTATATCAGAGAACACTAACAGGCACAAAGTCATTTCATTCTGCCATCCCCAACCTCCACCCAATACATCATTTAAAGCTACTGACACTCTCCCAAAACAAGCAATGGGAGTTGAAAGACATTGTTCAAAACAGGGAAGAAAAACAAATGCACATCCTGGAGTGCTTCAATCATTGCAGGTATTTCAAACTACAATCCACCAGGTTTTTTTCATAAACCCATGTAAATATTATATATGAAATCCAGACACAAGATAGAAATAACCATTTTTCTTGAGCGGAAAAAAAATTAGCACAAGAAATACACAGAAATATAACTTTTATGCATATATATTATTGTTATATCAAAATGAGAATTAGATCAAACTAAAACAAAGCACCACAAATGCCCAAGCAGATTTGTCTGCTTGGGAACAGATGGTCAAAGTGACAAAATACACTTTTTACAAAAAAAAGAAAAGGATAACAGAAGAAATGCATCATTTTCAGTTATGGAAGGGAAAAAACCCAACCCAATCCAATAGACAAGAAGCGCCAGTAAGAAGAAGAGTTTTTCTTAAATCAGAAGTAATTTGGAAGACTAAAGCTCAGCAAATTCTTGAAGGATCAAAACTACCTTACACAAACGTAGCTGCACTGTAAGCTCAGTGAAGACATCAATTTGCACAGCTTCATAAATGCTCCACATAATCCTTATCCCAACCCTCTGCCAGGGACCACCCAGCTGCACAAATCAACCCAGGGAGCACTGATCAAAAGGCAGGGTTGAAGAGAGAGTCCCGTTTAAACCAGAGTACTTCACACGCTGGCATCTTCCTGCACTTGGGAATTCTTTGATTTTGTTGGAATGCTGACTTGAAGGACTTCTTTCCTTGAATGAGGTTAAGCAAAGGACAAAGTCAAAAGCATCTCTGTCGCTTTCTGCTGCGCCGTGGCAGGTCGAGCTGTGCTGCCCAGCCAAGCTGGGCTTTGTTCCTTTCTCCAAAGCCTGGGGGTGGGGCTATTCCTGACAACTGCTCCCCCCTTGCCCCCAGAGCCCCAGGGGGATTCACCCATCATATGGGTTTTTGTGATCCCTCATTTCTTCCAAGAAGAGCCACTTTGCCACATCTGGTACACCGGGGCCACAGCTGCTGTCATTTAGCCTCACTTTCTCCTGAGTTACTGGATTACACAAAAGCAATCTGAGGTTGCTCGGCCTCAGCAAAGCAGCTGGGAAGCCTGCATAAAGCCAGACACACTGGGCTGAGCTGTTAGAGCTCTGTTTAGAAGAGATCTTTACTTGAAATACCTGAAGTATCATAAAATATATATTGTAAAATACGTCAGAGGTACCAAGAAAATTAATCTAGACAGAGATTAAAGTGCTAGCATTTCTTAAAATGATCTATAAAAACAGATCTTTATTAGTGCACACAAGAACCTGTCATGTAGTCACCTTGATACTGCCCAGGCATGGTTCTATTCCACCATGTCAGCACTAGACCTAACAGAATCTTAACGCCAAATTCACTAAACAGAACTGAGAATGGATCTGTGAGAGCCTGGCACTTGATAAAGATAGGGAAATGGCTCCTGGTCCCTAATTTGCAGAGGTCAAGAGCAGAAATATTTCTAAATGAGCTGACTGTACATTAAATGTGGATGAACCCAATCAGCTGGATCAGCTCTGCAAGATGAAACCTTTAAGAACGGCACTGTTTGGCCACTGGTGAGCACAGCCACGATCGCAGGTCTGTCACCCTGACTGCAGAAATCTTTGCCAGCTCCTTCAGGACAAAGTCAAGGGCACGAACATTGGCTTCTGCCTGCAGAGGTGCCTCCTGGGTCGTTTGGAAAGGCAGGCAAGTTGCCAGTCTAAAACGTAACTCAGATGTCATCTGTAGAAGCACTGAAATATGTTCCTGGATATCCAGGGACATCCCCTGTTTCTGGGATAGGCTGTCATTATTTGAAAAGTTGGTGGACGTGGAAGAATCAATTCAGCAGACATCATTGCTAATTCTACGTCTTAATCTTTTTAAAAAGGTCCCTGAAGATGAACAAAGATCAAGATACAAATCCTTTTAGAAATTAGAAATTAGAAATTTTAACTAGATGTAGAAATTAGAAATGTTAATTCCAATGTTTCAATTAGAAACACTGGAAAAGATGGGAGAAGGTGAAGGAACAATGGCAGAAATTAAACAGTCTAAAGAAAACTGGAAGGGGTTTTGGGACATATTTTCTCCATATGCACACCTGTGAGCTTCAAGCTGGGACACACACAGATGTGCCACCAAAAGATTCTGCCCATGACAATCCACAATCATTTTTATTTAACCTACAAGCTTTTATCGCCACCTGAATCTAGGAACCAGAACAACTCCTCCAAACCTACTACTAATACCCATTCCAAGACATCGTTACCTGGTACATGTTCTCCCAGACACTACACTTGTGTAAATCAGGCAAAAGCCAAACTGATCAACAGGCAATAAAGGAACTAGAAGATGAAAATCATTACCTGCAATCAAAGAAAAGTTTTGGATCTCCAAACTATACAGCAGTGAACACTTGCTGCCATCCCTGAGATATGGGCTCTGGTAGGTCTGTGCCTACCACATCTGGTAGGTCGACTGATACCTTAATTTAGTTTGCACATGATGAGCTAAGTGAAGTGTGAAAACATCTTGATTGGAATCTTTCATATTACAGGAATCTCTTTAAAATGGAAATGACATCTGATCACTTCATATGGTGATGCATTTGACTAAGCCCTTAGAAATTCTATTTTCAAAGACCCTATTTGAAACATCCTGAGAGCATCACGATGCCTTTGAAGCAGCATTAGAAGTTTAGCACGACTCCACTGAAAATGTATGTTTGTAGTAGTTTGGCCGT
>WAAG01056863.1:0-10887 GCA_013390105.1 Tichodroma muraria | reverse complement strand
CTGCGAGCGGCGCGCCGCGCTGCCAGAACGGTGAGGGGCCTGCGCGGCGCCCGGGCGGGCGGGGAAAGGCCGCCCGCGGGGTCCCCGGGACGAGCCGCGCCGCTCCCGCGGGGGGTGAGGCCGCTGTGGGTGCCTTGGGCCTGCGCGCTTTCCCTTCCTCTCGGGGGGCGGGCGCGGGCCCGCTGGATCCGGCACGCAGCGAAGCCCTTTGGCTGAAAGGCAGCAGCACCCGCCGGAGCTGCTGGAGGAAGGTGCGGGCCCCTGCGGCTGCGTGCGGAAAGAACTTGAGAAGGTGCAGCTCTCCCCCTTTGCTGAAGGGACGAGGGAAGGGGATATCTGCCCCTTTCTCTCCTCGCGGATTTGGGTCTTCCCGGTGTTGTGGCGCCTGTTCTGTGGCGTTTCAGGAAGGCTCTGGAGGCCGAGGCACCTCCAGGCCTCGACGCTGGCTGTCGTGCATGAGAGTGGGCCGAAAATCGCGTATTAGGGGCGAGAGTACTCACTTTGTAGCTATGTATGAGCTTAACAGTAATGGATGGGTAGGAGTTCACACAACTGGATCTTGGGACTTGAACAGGCAACACTGGACCAGTGAAATGTGAGTCACTGAAAAACAAAGGCAGAATAGTTTAAAGTCACAAAATATTGCCTCCAATTTCAGGTAGAGAGGTAGTGAGCCTGTAGTATGAATGAAAGTAATGAGTGTACACTTCCGCATTTTTAAATTGGTGCGCTATAAAATCAGTTCTTTATTGACACACCGTGTTAACCCTTCAAAATCCCTGTATAATAATCTCCTCCGTGTAATATTGGTTTTGTATATAAATTTGGCCTCTTACTTGCTTAGAGTTCTAACTCATGCTGTTAAATCTTTTGTAGTCAGGCTGTTTTCTGCACAGGTGTGTTTTCTGTGCAGGGTAGGGACCTACACAATTTTTTACTTGAGAACTGTGGATTTTTCTCATGTCCAAAGGGGTAATTAAGGGCTAAGCATACAATAATATGTCTATACAGTAGTTGTTGAGGCAGTCACTGAAGGAAAATGAACGTAATTAAATGATAGTTTTTAAGGAGATACTGATGCCTCAGTTGTGTCCAAACTGGTATTGTGATGCTGGGGTTTGTAAAAATTGTTCAGAAAACGCCAGTTTACATGGCTTTTAGTCAAAAAACATGCCATTATCAGGAGACAGCTGCTATCAGGAGACATGAATAATCTGAAAGTGTTTTACAGAAACTAATAGAAACTGTCATCCTGTCTTCTCTTTGTATTCTTAGCTTAATAATTTTAAAGAGCCATTGTTATTGTTTGTTGTTTTAATTAATTCCATGTTGCTGCTAATACTGTTACAAATGGCTTGTGTAAAACCAGGGCATAGATCATTTATTTTCTGCAAAATGCTCTTTCCTTAATTCTGAGAAATGTATACACTGTTCAATAACAGTCTTAAATATTTACTGCATAACTTTGGTTTTTGTGTTCCTTTAGATGTCTTTGATGACTTTAGTCATTAACCCTGAATTTTTCATTTTGTGACATTTAGCAATAGAATTCCAAAATTTTTTGATTGGTATCTCTGTTAGTACTAATCTCCTGAAGTTACAACACAGGATTTGAGGTTTTGGATTTTTTTTAGTGGAAGTAGGAGAGGAAGTAGAGGGGAATAGCAATAGAAAAAGACTAGTGGAAATTTCTGTACTATATAATAGAAACTAAATTTCATAAAGAGGCTTGTCACTGCTTTTGAAATTTAATTTTATGTCATTGGAGTGGAGTTTAAATGTAAGATCCTGAAGTGAATTGAACTGTTTCTGTATTGGCTGAAAGAAAACACTGATGTATCCTTTCCTTTAGACTGCTCTGTGTTTTAATTTGATAAAATGTGAATTTTTCTGATAAAACTATGTGGTTGCTGCCATCTGATGAAAGAGGGTGCTTTTTGCAGAAAGCAAACATCCTGTTGTACATATGGTGATATTAAAAAGGATGTTCAGGTTTGTTATTAGTGAATTTTGCCTGGTTCAATGACCAAGTCCATTTGAGATCCTTGGAGACTTCAGTTTTTGTTGAATTTCAGCATGATTATTTTGTTGGGTTTTTAAAAGTAAGTTTTTTGTGTATGATATTATTTTCTTCCTTCCCTCTTACAAATTTGGGAAGCTTTTTTCGTAGTCTTACAACTGGCTTGGTATCTAAGTGGAAAATGACCTATTTCCTAATTTCAGCATAACAAAATGGTTCTTGTTAAATCAGTACTGGAGGATGATGTATTTCTTCAGTAGTGATGGAGGACTTCAGTGCTAACCATTTAATGTATTGAAATGCTCACTGTGCGGATAATTGTGTTGAATTCCCATGGCTATTTAGAAGAGTTTTGTCTGGTCCTGTCTACAGCTGGTTTGTAAGGCTGCCATTGGTATTTCTGCTGGCATTTTGGAAGCAAAATTTTCATTATTATGTTGTTTAGCCTTGTTTTTCATCCCTCCTCAGACCTGGGATAGTTTTAGTCAATTTAACAAAGAGAGCAGAGATGTGAAAGATGGGAAATCTCTGAATATTTTGTGAAAATGGGAAGCTGAATGTGAATGAAGGAGGAGACATCAGTTCTGTGACTGAGCTGGAATGAGAGCTCAGCACCGCCTTGATCTGCTGGTTTGTTTGCCAGCAGTAAACAAGGGACAGTGGTGCTGCCCCCTGCCCACAGGGTAAAGGACACGTGAGGAGGCTGTGGGAGTCTCTTTTGGAGGTGGGTAAAGGGCTCTTAGAAGTTTCAGAAAGCTCAGAGGTGGTGGATAGGAAGGAAGTTTGGTGGTGTAGCTTCCATAGACTCCATGTAGGTAGGGTGTGTGGCAGGTGGCTGAATTATGCTGCTGAGGGAATGCATGGACGTAAAAAACGTGACATAGCAAGCAAAACTCTACTAATTCACATAGTGATATAACCATAGCACTGCAGCTTTATTTTTGGGGGGAATTTGGAGTTTTTTGCATGGTAGCTCCCCCCTCCCTTAAAAAGCGTTAAGATTTTTGTGGTTCACCTGTTAATGTCTGTGTAATTACACATTGTAACTTTATATAATTGTATACTTTATAGAATGAGTATTAATTTGTTTATGGAAGGAGAGGTTTACTGCTTTTGTTACAGAGATGATGTTTTAGACATGCACCTGCTGTGTTCAGCTGAGGTTTTCAGCTCCTCTGTGGAATATTTTTAGATATTTGTCAGTAGTTTTGTAAGGATGGTAGTACCTGAGACATCAGGACAGATTCTGCAATTAACCAGATTTTGAAATGACACTGAAGATGTATTCTGATTTCCAGTGTTGAAAACTGTCCAGTTATCTAGTCACCATTAGTAGCTTCAGCTACTAATTGCAGTACAAAAATTACTTTCTACTCACATTCTTTGTAATCAAATGGACAAAAAACTCACTTCAGATAATGAGAATAATTTTTCATCTGTAATTGTAAAACTTGCTTTCAAGGGACCTGCAGCTTGAAATCACTTCAATTTTTCAAATGTTGTCTCAGTGAGGTTTTCATGTGTGTGTTTATAGATGTTTCTGCTTAAAAATGTGAATAAAATGGACTCTGCATTCTGTCATGTAGAGATTGATATCTTGTATTGGTAATTTAATCTCTATTTATGGTGTGTATTTTTAAACAAGTGCTAGACACTGGAAGACTTTGCAGTAGATCATTTGATATGCAGACTTTTATTTAGGAGTCAGGTGCTCCTAAAACAATTTCTAAATTATACCTGCTCAGTTAGTTAAATCTGTATCTATCAGCAGAACAGATGCACAGGCTTTTCAAATAAAATATCTTTTCCTGCCACCTTAAGTGACATAGCTTCTTAAAGCCATAAGCCTTGACACATGTAAATTATTGCTGTATTTTTGGGTTTGCTTTTTCAGACTTTAAAAAGCAGGTCAAAAGTCTGGCAAAGTTCATGTAGCTGTTAATGGCTTGCTAACTCAAAATCATTTTCCTTTAAAGGAGAAAAAAATACGCAGCTCTATGAGGAAGCTCCCACTTTTTCAAGAAAAAGGTGAATCAGAAGCATAGTTACATGCTTTCTTAAAAACTCGAGATAATTTTTTTTTAAGCTCTTTCTGATTTTCCCCCAAGTGCCTTTTTTTTTAATCCTGCAGTCCAAGTTACTGTTCTGCAGTTTTTTAGCTTCTTTCTCTTCTGCTCAGCTTCCTGTCATTTTTAATTTTACCAGAAAGCAATTTTGGGCAGTATGTTCCTTGCTTTTAGGGGTCTGTTAACAAATTGATATTAAAATTTCCTTGCAGGTTAATCATAGGACATCACTAGAGACATCTAGTGATTTTTCAGTATTTCAAGACAAGAGAAGTAGCGCTCAAGTTTTTATAATCATTGTAAATATAAGCAGCAACTATTCATTATTACCTCAGCTGCCATTTAATTTGTGAGTGAGCAAGTGCTGTGTTTGTGGTTTTATTGACCAAGGAGTGGGAAATAACACCTTAGTCATTCTGTGTGATGTAAGCAATAGGGTGTGTGAATTTTAAGAAAGCAGGTTATCCACACAAAAGCATCTGTGGTTCACTGAAAATAAAACCAAGTTTAAGGAATAGGACATGGAGAAGAGCTTCAAGATTTCCAATTGAGCAGTTGGCTGAGAAAATCAGTTTGGACATAGTTAGCATTTGGTCTCTAGCAGACAAGCTCTCGTTTGACCCTTGCTGGGCCAGTATTATTAACCTCTAATGTTGCAGAGCCAATTGCAGTGATACCAGAGGTCAGTTTCTCTGATACCAACATCTCTTAGACCTGATGTATCAGGCAGTAAATGAAAATTACGTGCCTTGTCAAATACTCTGTAGTTTCATAAAAATGTCCGTTTTCATGAAAACATAATACATAAGGATATAGAAGACAAATATAACTGCCCTGCAACTCTTTATCTTGGTCACATGTTGAAGACTGGTAAAGAAGAATACCTATGTTGTTATGTATTGACATACTGATTTGACTGCAGCTTTTCAGTTTCTGTATTCAGGCAGTTTCTGTAAGGCAAACTCTTGTGTTCAAACACTTACAAATACCAGTTTGATGCTTATTTTTGCTCACTATTTTTTTAAGAATTAACACCCTGTAAACTTTTAAAAATACTCAAAATGCAAACAAGAGGCAAACAATTTTGGCATGGAAACGTCTTTCAAGAATGGAAACAATCCACTTTTCTGTGACTTTGTGTGTTTGCAAATTACTTCATATACTGTATTTGCATGTGTTATACTTGATTTATTCTCTCTGCTGATGGGAATCAAACTAAAAAATCGTGACAGAAAAGGTGAAGAAAGCAATTGTTCTTTGGTTCAAGTGCAGAGTCCATTGGCACTACTAGCAGATGCCCCTTTAATATATGTGATGTTTTCTCTTCATTTCAGGTCCTATGCAGAGTCAGATGCAGTTCCCCCCTGGCTATGGCTCACATCTTCCAAACTACAGTGCGCCTTCAGGACACTATTCCCAAGTGCCCAATAAAGCTGCTGCTTCACATCTGGATAATCAGTACAGAGCCAGTTACTACCCTGGTTACTATTCAGCACCAGCACAAAATGTTATGACGTCTGTGGGTAGCAACGTGTTGAATGCACAGGAATCACAGCAGTTGTACAACAACACTCCTCCCCATTCAGGGGGGTCCAGTGACAGACCTGTTCAAGGAGCAGTATCATCTGCATCCTACTTGCATGTGAGTGCTCAGCAGTCATATTCAGCATTTGATAATCACTACAGCACTTCTGTCAGCTCTTCAGTTGCATCTCAGGGATTTCCCCTTAATTCTGATCACTACGCCATGCCTGTGGTTTCTGGTGCCATGTATCCTAATGTTTCCTATCCTCCTGTGGCTGCTGGCGGTGTGTATGGGCAGACATTTACCTCTCAGAGTCTACCTGCTGTTGGACAGTTCAAAGAGACAAATGCGTTTTCTAGCCAGAGTACATCAGTACCTCATTCCCTTCAACAGCACGTTCCCGTGGGATATAATGCAACATTATCAACTGTTTCGTCTGCTCAGTCTGTGCAAGACAACCTCAGCAGGAATCTCACTGGATCTAAAGTAAACAACCAAATAAATACAGGTATGGTGTTACTTGAAAGATAGCGAACTTCCATATTTGTCTGGGAAACATAAGTAATCGTGTACTCTTGTTGGCTTGTTCTTGTTCACTGTGTGGAATTCTGCAATGTAGCTTTTGAGTTCTGTCACTCATTCTTGTAGCTTTTCTAATTTGGTTACCACAGTCCTCACAAGAGCAGCTATTTGTGTGGTTTTCATGTGAGTGGCCTTGGAAGGGAGCTTTTTCATGCAGTTCTGAAGGAATTTCTGAAATCTGATGTAATTTCTGAAATACGTCTGTTATTCCAAAGATACTTTTTTCTGGCTAGAGAATTTTTCTAAGTCATGGTTGTTGTTTCTTTAAATTTTGCCTTAGTGGCACTGTGAGAGTCTGAAATGTTAATGGTAATGGCTCAAAACAATCAGCCATTTTCGGAGGTAGCAGGGTGCTTTGCTGAGGCCAGGTTTGCACACTTTTTCCCTGGAGTAGCAGGAGAGTTTTTGGGGGTGTGGTGTGTGATGGGCAAGCCTTCAATCTGCACAAGACAGGGAGGGTGAACACCCACCACCAGAGGCTACAAGCTGCGTGTTAAGCCAGATAAGAAGCAGGCCCTGAGGAGACAGGCTGGTACTTTTTATCATGGCCAGTTGTCCTTCCTTAACCCAACTGTCACACTTAGGCCTGAGGGTGTTCATCCCTTCTGATGGGGCATAACTGACTGAAGTGTGCAGAGGTGAGAGGCAGCTTTGTGCCTTAAAAGGGGCCAAAACCATCAAAGAGCACCGAAGTGCCCGCAGACTCAATTTCCAAAGGAGTGGGCATGATCCACAGTGTTGTAGAAGACAGTGTAAAATTCCCCTGCCTGCATCCAAGGGGAAGTGCTTGGAGTTCCCATGTACACCTGAACATAATTAACTCACTGAGCTCTGCCGTGTGGGACTCTCATAACTAAGAAGACCAGAAGAAGAGAACTAACAGGACACTGGATCCCCAGGTGGTGATACCTTTCTGTTTATCCAACACGTATAATTTGTACGTATTGCTTTTCCACATGAAGTATAGGTGGCCTGTCCACCTCAGTGAAAATCAGTAGAATTTTGTCCCGTTTGGATGGTATGAGACACCTCATGATACGAGTCCATTGTCATCCCCGCGTGCTGTCCACGCCTGGTGTCAGCCTGGCTTGTGGCTGCCCAACGCCCGTGGTATACACTGAAACTTTATTGGTGCTAAGGTGATACAGCGGCACCTGCTTTACTCACAGACACACATACAGTATCTGCAGAAGTGCAGAGTGCTCTGAGGTCAGGGCCTTGGCTGTCTTCTTCTGCCTTGACTTGGAGTGACCCAGGGCCCTCAGAAGTTCATGGTTTCTCTGGTACCATTTCCCCTGCGCTCTGCAGGGAAGGCTCACGAATATGATATCTGCCACAGTTGCGAGTTCCTGGATGTGTTTGTGATGATGTTGGTATTTCTTCACTTTTTCTACGGTGGCCTCTTCTAAGGATGTGTCAGTACACTTGTATCACATAGTCATATCCACCACGAATGCTTGGATTTCCTTCACAAAAACTAAGGCTGGTTTGTATAACTCATTGCTGTCATCTCTTGTATGTGGTTCCTGAAATACTGTCCAGTCTTACTTTTTTGCTTCATTTGATAACATTTCACGTATGTAATTGTGCCTTTTAATTCTTGTATCCTGCACAATTGGGCAGTTCCCAATGATGCATGTTTTATTCTCAGCCTGGCAGTGCCTGCAGAATTTGAGGTATTTTTCTTGTCTACCCCTTGTCTCTTGGTGGGTCTTAATCTGTCACTTGTCACTCACCTTCTCTCCCTTCCCCTCTCCTGTCTTTTTATTTTATTCTTTCTCTCTACTTCATATTTACTGTGAGATAAAATTCATACTATTGATTTTGGCATATGGTCTCGTTTGCACTGTAATTCAGGCAGAGACATATTTGTAATAATTGGGTCTTAATAAACACACGTGCATTCTCTCACAAAGTTCAGGAAGAAAGTGGAACCCTACATGGATTTTGAGTCAATTGGGGTTTTTTTAATTAATATTTTTGGTAAGCATTTGAAAGAATTAGGAAGTTGTAGCTGATTTCTGCAAGGAACAACTTGATGGGTTTATATGGATGTAGCTATAAAGTTGTGAAGGTGCCGGCTGAGGGCAAGTACACTCAGTCCTCATTAGTTCTTTCAGCTTCTGTTTCATAGGAAAACTGAGTACCATACCAGTTCATGGGGTAGTACTTAGCAGGAAGCATGGAAGAGATTGGAGACGTGGGAGTACCTTCACAGTGAAATACCTTGCTCTGCAGAGGAGAGAGGAATAGACTGTGCAGGAAGATTCTGATTTTCTTTCTAAACTGGGAATTTTCTGACTTCACGCAGTTTTGACTTGTAAGCAGTGCCAGACTACAGCTTGCTGTCTTTGCTAAAGACAGATGTTACGTAACTGTAGGTTTCCTTTTTTTAATACTAGGTACTTCAGATTTTAGTGTAACATTGAAACTGTTTTAGGATTCCTTGTAGCTGAGATTTTCTCAGACCAAGGACTTAAGAAAGAATACGGCTTTGCTAAGACTAGGATGTAAGGTGTAATCCTCAGCTTAGTTATTATTACTTTTAATATTAGTAGATTTGAATTCTGTGCTGATGAGTGCTCAGTGTAATTTTCTCCAATATTTTCAAATCATGAAACAAATTTAAAAAAGAAAAATAGGGAGCTCCTTGAAAAGCTCCCGAAGTTACCAGCATTTTATGGTTGTGCGTAAAAGTGGTTTCTTTCAAGGACTGGCCAAAAAAGTTAACTCTATTGCATGCAGAATCTGCAGCTGGACTTGACAGAATGCAGGTGTCTTTCCAGAATAGCACAATATGCTGTTGACAGATGAAAACAACTTACTGTTTGTTCAAACTGTTACTGTTTTATATACAGAAGCTTTTAATTTAATGCTTGTTAATTTTATTTCCTGTAGAGGTGTCTTGCAATGATTTGTTCGTAGCAATTTTTTTTGTAATGAGCAGTTATTTTAAAGGTGGAACAGTGGAGCTGACCGGACAGTGAAGAGCAATATGAGCAGTAGTTTTATTTTTGAACCATTCAATGCTGTTCTTAAGGGGGTGATTGAGTTAGTATACGGCCTCAAGAGAAGGTAGTAATATTACACTTGAATTTCAAAGAACTAATGATAGACTTGGCTGTGATAATGCTGTGTCATGGATACTCACTTTGCAGTCATGGAAATAAACACTGATCCACTGTTTCTGTTGTACTTGGGTAATACTGCAGTCCTTGGTTGGTTCGCCGGACTGCAGGCCTCAATAGTTAAACCACATGAAGGCTCTTTCTGGGCATGGAAAGCTGCTGATAGAAGCATGCCCTGCGCTTCATTGCACAGTGCACAGGTTTCTGGATGTGAGTTATCTGCAGAATAATTTTTTTTTTCTTTCCCCTGAATTCTGGTTCAGCCTCAGCACACAAATGATTCCGTATTTGCTGACTAAGAAAAGCAGATAAACATAACAACTGATAGCAAGGCTGAAGGAAGAGCTGGACAGTTTTATTACTAAACCTTGAACACTTTAAACCATTTTTGATATCTGGGGTTAAACAAACTGCCTCCAATGATTTCTTTTAATCCAGAATTCAACATCTTTGGCTAAAATATATTAAACGTCTAATTGCTACAACACCTGGATAGTAAAATACTTACATAAATAATTGCAAATAAATGCATAATAATAAAAAAATCTTAAAGTAGTTACAGTAATTGTTTGATCCAGGCATAATTGCTTTGGTTTTGAGATGCTGAGATGCTTTCTAAATTTCCCAGAGCAGTCTTACTGCTCTCAGATGGAGTCATTGTCTATATAGTATTCTATTTGTTTTCCGCCTTTAAGAAAAGGAGTTGAATTTTGAAAATTATTTGCCAGTTCTTGTACATCTTTGGAAAGTGTCTGAATACAATACACAAGGAGCATAAGGAAATAATGAACGATCTGTTCGAAGGAAACTCTGAATATTTCATCCTCCCTGCTTTCTTCAGGAAGAAGCAATGATGAGAAACGGTTGCCATCTGTTCTGTGCATAGCTAAACTACTTGAAATAATAAAAAAAAGATTTAATGAAATTCATAAGTGTGCTTTCTATGACTGTTTGTATAAAGAAACTTATATACAGTATCCTCCTGATACAGTATCCTCCTGGTTGTCAGGGTGCCAATAAGAGTTTGCTGTGATTGCCCCTGTGCTGTAAAAGATGCCCTTAACAATCTTCGAATTATAAATAAGCAAATTGCAGACAGTCAGGATGCTACAGTTTTAAAGTATTTTTCCAAAGCAGTTTTGTACAGTCAGCACTGAAAGCTCTCTGCGATGAAAACGAAACCTTTATGTAGAAGAATGATGTGTTACTAAAATCTGTGTGTTCAAACAGGACTTACTCAGGGAACTTAGGCTGGCGAGTTTTTCAGAAGTTGGTTGATTTCTGAATTGTTTTTTACTTGAATCAAAAAAGTTAGCCCCACTGGACTTAAATTGGTTTCTTTAAAAATCCAGTTCTATGTATGGTCTTGCAAAGCCTCCAGTATGTTAAATTTACTAAGATAAACCTCTGAACTTCTGTATGTCATGTATTAAGTACATAGAAGTGCAAGAACATCTTTTCCTAAAACTTTAGCAGCCCTTTTCTGAAATAGCTGAAGTATTTTCAGCAAGCTTGCTAAGATTTCACTAGAAGAAACCAAATTTATTTTAAGAGGTTTTTTTTTTT
>WAAG01056861.1:13599-26993 GCA_013390105.1 Tichodroma muraria | reverse complement strand
TGCAAGTTCTTTAAACAGCAGAAATCTCATTGCACTGAGCTCTTTGAACATCATGATCACCACAAAAATGAGACATGGCTTCTTCCATGTAACGCTTAGTAGACACTATGCCCTATATTTCCAAGTGCTGCTCTGTCTGCCTGTGCTCTCCACAAATCCCTATGCGATTATTCCCCAGGTGAGGCAGTAGGTGAAGCAATATATAAGAGAAGCAAAAGTGAAACTCTACTCACAAGTCTGAGTTCAGTAAAAGAAAAAAAATCTATCTCAGAGTGAAACTCTTCTCCCAAAAATTTTATCATTGATATAAATGTAAGGAGCTATCTCAAAAGTGAATTAATCTACCAACTTATCTGCTGCCAATATTAGTTTCCTAACCATGCTTCTGTAATGTCCCATCTCAGCTCTCTCTACTGGTATCTTCCACTTTGACATTCTTCCTGGAATTACAGTTAGCCTGACTTAATTTAATTAGTTAAAGATGATTATAGATTCATTAGGCTTGAAAAGACCTTTAAGACCATTGGGTCTAATGATTAACCCAGCACTTCCAACTCCACCACTGTATCACATCTCCAAATGCCACATCAACACATTTTTCTAATACTTCCAGAGACAGTGACTTAACCACTTGCCTAGGGCAACCTCTTTTCAGTGTTTGACAACCCCTTCAGTGAAGAAATTCCTAATATCCAATCTAAACCTCCCTGGCCAACTTGAGGCCATTTCCACTTGTCCTGTCACTTGTTACCTGGGAGAAGAGACCGAGCTCCATCTGGCTGCACCCTCCTTTCAGGCAGTTGTAGAGAGCAGTAAGGTCTCCCCTTATCCCCTTTTCTCCAGGCTAAACACCCCCAGCTCCCTCAGCTGCTCCTCATCAGACCTGCACTCCAGACCCTTCCCCAGCTCCGTTGCCCTTCTCTGGACTCAGTCCAGCCCCTCAGTGTCTTTCTTGTAGCGAGGGGCCCAAAACTGAACACAGGATTCAAGGTGTGGCCTCACCAGTGCCAAGGACAGGGGACCATCACTGCCCTGGTCCTGCTGGCCACATTATTGATGATACAAGCCAGTCACTGGCCTTCTTGGCCACCTGGGCACAGATGACTCTTTTTCAGCTGCCATTGACCAGTACTCCCAGGTCCTTTTCCACTGGGCAGCTTTCCAGAAACTGCCTTCAGTCTGTAGCACTGCATGGGGTCATTGTGAGCCAAGTGGAGGACCAAGTGCTTGGATTTGTTGAATCTCATACAGTGGCCTTGGCTCATCAACCCAGCCTGTTCAGATCCCTCTGCAGAGCCTTCCTACCCATGATGTAAATATCTTCTACCACTGACTGACTTACACTCTTGTAAGCATGTGTCTGTGTTCCCAAAGGCATTTTAAATCCTCAGCTATGATACAAAAAATTAAAGGTTGCAGGGCTGATCTACAAGCTCCATCTCTTGACTTTTCTTAAGCTTGAAATATAAACATCTTACAGTAAAAATTATCTTTTCATTCTCTCTGTGTACATTACCTAGTCGAGCGTGACCTTTGTCTTATGTTGTGATGCCTGTATATTTTACATGAAGAGAAATAACAAATATTGATAAGCATAATTTTAGTTTTTTTTTTAACTAACAGAAAACCTGCATGGGAAGAAAATTACCTGTAGTTTAAGAAACCAGCAAAATCTATGTATTTATACGTAAGTAAAATCTGGGACACAAAATGATCACAATCCATTGTCACTGCTTGCAGACCTTAATAACCAGATGTGATTCAAAATGCTTAAACCCCATATTTGATTGGCTCTTAGATTCAAGCAAGTAAGAAAAGCAAACATATCACAGCAACTTTTCACCAGGTTCTGGGTTTCTACAAGGCCTTGGGCAATCCCAATGAGGTGGAGTATGTGAAGCATGTGGGCTTTGTTATGCCACTGCCTGGTTTCCTCTTCCTTGAGAACAATGGTATGAATGGGACTGGGAGGGCAGGAGAGCATCCAGCCCTGGAGGACAGCTATTCACTCTGCTCCAGACAGAGGCCTGTCAGCATTTCCACTGTTTCACACGAGTCCCAACTTCAGACAGGGATGACTTCATTTTAACCACTTTTCTCACATTTAAAAAAGTCAAAATTAGTCAAAACAAAAACAGCAACCATGTGTGCTCGGGGATGTGAGCGGAGAAATAAGGATAAACAAATCTGCTCTCTTGCATATCCTACCAGCAGTCCGTCTCAGCATGATCCTTAAAAACAGCAGGGTGCCTAGCCTCAGCTTTTATCAAATAACATTTATAGGACACCCCACATTCCCTACCAGTGGACCACAAAGAATCAACAGGGAATGAATAGGCTGTCTTTTATTCTCGAAATGTTAGTGTCCAGCTTACTCAAAAAAAAACCCCATGATGTATTTTATTTTGCTTTCTTGTGCTTTATAGCATGGGAAAGAATGGATGAGCAGTGACCCATACAGGCTTACTTATGCAAAATTATGGTTCATCTTACAGGCATGTTTATGAAAATAACTATGTGTAAGGACAAATATCCCTCAAAATCTGTTCTGCATCTGCATGGACACAAGAAGGTAGCTGTAAAGTCTGTTCTACGGGAATGTCAGCTCTTCAGTATAGGAAGAGGGAAGGCATACTCTAGCATGTCTAGACAGATGTGTCCAAGGCTGTTGTCCCTAGACAGCAGAGGATATATGGCCTTTAAAGAGGACAAAGATTGGCTTTGCTATAAAAGAACAAGCCACTTCCTGGGGAGGAAGATACGATGATTTTTTAGGAAAACGCAGACACATTGTGAACTCCAAGGAACAGTGATCTAGAGAGGAAGGAAGAGGCTACAGTGTGAGGACTAAACATTACCTACCTACAAACTCTGTAATTAAGGCCCATAGCCTGTTATAAATGACTTCTTGTACAATCTTCACCTAGACGACAAGAAGCAAATACTTTATGTCTTTATTGTTTTTCTTTTCTGCTTCTCCCCTGCTTGAAAAGAACAACCAACTTTTAAAGTACGCCTGTAATATGGATTTCACTGCTAGTGAGGATGAAGGCCGAAGTGGAGCATGCATTGCAAGAGAAGAAAAAGGCTCCATGCTCGGGAAAAGATAAAGAAAGTAAGAGGATATAGAGATAACCTGATAATGCGTGCCATGACTCCATACTTAGACACCGACTCCCTGGACTCTCAAAGCTTCAAGGAAAATCTGGCACTGTTGTGTTCACAGAATTCATGCAGAAAATAGGAAATGTTTTCCAAAATTTTAGTAACGTATTTTGCAAAGTCAGCAAGTTATGTTTTACTACAGGAAAATTAGGAAAAGCAAGAAAAATGTGTGAGTGGGAGACAATGGAAAACTATTTTTTAGCTTTCTTGTTTCAGTAAGTAAGCACATAACATCCTTCCTTTGGCAACAAGACAGCTATGTTTTCTTAATATTTTATTGTGAATAAACACAGATGGAGACTCAAGGAGTTCTCTTCCATAATGCTTCCATAATGCTGTGGCTTTTAACTGCTGAATAAATGTATTGGTTTGAGTTTCTTTCTTCATAATTTTTCAAATAATAGAATTACTTTAGAAGTATTACAAAGGCTAATGTATTATCATAACTCAGTAGCTTGTGGTTTTAAATGCTAGGAAAGGAAGTGGGGGATAGCACAGATGTCAAATCCTTTGAACAGAGAAATAACCCTGAAATCTACTCTTCTCTTTCTTATCGCCTAACATTCACATCTTATTATGTTCAAATATGCCAGACAGTAGTTAATAATAGATAAGTGTATCTAGAATGAGGGTCAAACACAGCGCTTCATGCTCCTTATCTCTGTAATCTTCCTTCAGAGGAATTCTCTCCTTCTGGAATCTGGGGCAACTTTTCGAGAAACCACAGTGATACCAAACTCAGTAAGTTATCAGTCCTTACAACATGCAAGAGTTGCCACTGGAAGCAGAGCAGATGAAGATATCAACTGACAGCAGATTTTCTTCCATAATATCTGTCATTGGACTAAAGAAAGTATGAGCTCATGGCGTATTAGGTATGAAATGATGGATGAATAATTTCACAGACTATCGGGAAAACTGCCAGAAAAAGCATTGGGAAATGTGGCATTGAAACAGAACAGTAGATTATTGTATTAGCCTCTAACTACCAGACTAGTAAGCAGCTAGCTGAGATCCCAGAATCACAGAACCAGTTAGGTTAGAAAAGGCCTTTGAGATCACCGAGTCCAGCCTTTGATTGAAGACCACCTTGTCAACCAGACCATGGCACTGAGTGCCACAGCCAGTCTTTCCTTAAACAGCCCCATGGATAGTGACTCCCTGGGCAGCCCATTCCAATGTTAAATCTCCCTTTCATCATTAATGGATGAATTGGTGGGCTCCAGTTTGTAGACCTTCATGAACGTGCCTCAAAGAATGAGTATCTTTTTCAGTCTGTCTTTGAAAACCACCCAGGAATGTGCAGAAGCACATATTTTAGGCTGGATCTGAGCACTGCTTCAGGGAATAAACAAAACTCATTGCCAGGCTGAGATAAATAATATAAAATGCTAAGTACACTTGATATAAATACAATTGTCTCTTTATTTAAAGATTAGGAAAATTCTGATCTTCAGAGTTTTGGAAGCACACTGGATAGACTTTATTTTAAGAATCCTTGGGACCAATACTGGCATATTGTATATTGCATTTGTATGGTGAAGCCTGGTACTTTAGTCTTGTGTCCATAAAAATGGGTATGAAATAAGACAGAATAGAATCATAGTCAAATATATCTACCATTCAGAGCGAGAGAGAACAGCTGAAATTGCTTCTCACCAAATCCAAGTACTATTTCTCAACATATAATGAAAAGTAGGTTGCAACTCTTGGACACAGAGCAGACCCACAAGTTCCCTCTATTACGAGAAGAAAAATCCGGCCTCGTTTAGCGAAATCTTGTGCACTGAGAAGCTACAATACAGCATATCATTTAGGGTATGATCCTTATTTATGCTCTTTAGACATAAATATCCCAGAGAAGAAGGCTCCAGACACTCTTCCTTCCTCTCTTTTTTCAAAAGACTTTTTTATCTTTCCAGGATGGTCAGTGTGCTATTCCCAAAGAAAAGCCAAAAGCTATAGCTTTTACTGCAATCAGCTTTAATAGGAACCCAGAGGGAAAATCAAATTTGGAAAAAACAATAATCATAATTTTAGTGCAGATATAGCTGTACTTGAAATTTGGTGTAGATCCAATTTCTAGCCAGGGAAGAGCCACCAAAAATGAGTATTATTCCTCAGTTTTCAAGCAGAATGAGAAGGTATGACATCGCAGCAAGACTGAAGGGCAATTTTGAAGAAATCTGTAGAACTGTAAATATCTATTTCCAAGGTGGTAGAAAATTTTTGAAAGCTGAATAACCAAAATGTCATAGCTTAGGTGATTGTCATCCTCAGTTCTCAAAGAATTAGCACAGCAATCACAAATCTTACAATGAAGATTTTCAATAACTCTTACAAATATTGGTTTTATCTGTTTGTTCATGGTACACTTAGGAGTTTTATTTAAGAAAGAGAGGGAAGGAGTATTTTAGATAGCAGTAGAATCAATAATCTGATTATAACAATATGCATAATTTTATAATAAACTTTGAAGGAGAGTGTAACTAGGCATTGTGTAATTGGTAAATAACATAGACTGAAAAAAATGTCAATTTCCAAGAGGAGGCTGTGTCATAACAATAAGATATCATTACTTCACTGCGAAAAGGAAATTTTGAAAACAGCAAACTCTCATCTAGAGTAATTTTAGTTTAGTACTTTAGACGTTAAAAGGAAGAATGCTTAAGATTGAGAAGAGGGGTGGTAATGGCAGGATTGAAATTTGAATAGAACTTTACTCAGAAGACTACAATGAATTGCCTTGAAATGCAATGATTCAGCATATATTGGAGTTCCTTGGGATCTATTTTTAGGACTAGTCTTATTTCATATTACCAGAGCTGATGGTCCCTCAAGAAATAGAAATATGTTAATTAAAGATAATGGTAGCCCAGAAAGTCATGAGGTCTGAAACAGAGAAACATCAGACTAATCACACATGAATGACACGAGAATAATAGAAATGTAACAGAATATAACAAGATCTTTGACTAAAGATTAAAAAAAGACTTCCCACAGCAAACTAAGTGCTTGCCAATCAAACATCTGAGATGAAGAGAAAGCCTGAAAATATCCTATGAAGCACCAGTGTGAAGCTATTATAAAAAAACCCAAATGTGATCCCAAACTGTATAGGAAGAATTGTATTACTGTAGCTGGGTATGCACGGGTGTGACCTCATCTGAAGCACTCTACGAAAGTTTGACTACTCATGTTCAAAAATGTAAAATTGGAGAGTGATCTGGGAAGGGTTTTTGGGATTATCAAAGGAGCAGATGATGCAGAGTTTTCGTGTCCTCTTCACGGAGAAAGGACCACGTGAGCTAAAAGCCACTAGAACGCATAGATATAAACTGGCTCTGAACCATTTCTGTCCAAACATTAAGTTTTCATGACCAGAAAAATGAGATTTAAGCACAACTTCTCATAATAAGAACCGTCAGGGAAGAAGGAAGAGGAATGAGATCAAGTTAACTTAATATTCAACTTTATTAAGATGTTATAAAAATAATTATACAGCATGGCTCTTTGTAACATCAGTGGACAGGATCCAGTAAGTCAAGAGGAGCCCTTGAATCCAAATGTTAACCTCCTTCCCCCTCCTCATCTCCCTTGAGCTTGTATATTGCTTTGATCTGCCCACTCTGATCCTTCACCACAAAGGTATTCACGCAAATTTACTCTCAGAGGAGGATATGACAGTCTGTCTTGAAATGTCCACTGTATATATTTCCCAAACCCTTTCAGGACTGTTTGCTTCTTTGAATAAATGGCTTGGGGTTTGTTTTTCCGGTAATCTTTCATAACTTAAAAAAGTCCTCCAGAAGAAGAAACCACACAAGTTTTCACAGCTAATTTGCATCTTCTTTGTTCCAGCTTAAGTCTAATAATTTAAATTTATTTCTTCTCTCTCTCTTTCTTTCCTTCTCTCTTTCTTTCTTTCCAATGAAGGTCACTCTGAAGCCAATCAACAATCTTCCTTTGCAACAATAGAGCTAAAACCAGAGAATTTACCCAGTGGTATTATCTTAATTTGTTTCTTTTCTCTTTAGTTTCAGTTCAGTATGTTAAACACAGAACTTTCTACAACTTTGTAATGGTACGTGCTTCAATAACTGGAAAAATCTTGTGTTGGCTCTTTGCGGCAATATTCTTTACTTAGTAAGTATAAAGCTGCCACTCTTTGAATTCACTGACAGTTTCTGTCACAAGTATGATAAGCATATAAACTGAATAGGAAATTTTATTGTAACAAAGTTCCAGCAATACATGATCAGCATCTCATGGCAATAAACTGGAGCATAAGAACATGACTTAAACTGTTGGTATGATACATAAAACAAAAAATTAATTCATGCCATGGAACAGGTAGCTGTAAAGGCTCAGAATTAAGAGATGCAATATGAAGACCAAAATGAGTTAAGCCCATTATGTGGAAAATGTGCAGTAAGGAAGCACAAATAAAATCATCCGTGGAAAATGTATATGCATAGTTTCAAAGAATAAAAAAATTAAGGAAAAGTAGGAACAAAAAATAAAATTTGTGATACATTATTTTCTTCTTCAAAACGATTAACTTCCAACACCCTTTATAATATAATATTGTTGAATGCAATAAAAACTTTTCCTGCAGAAACAGTGGAATAGATCTCCATTACAAAAACAATGTTGTTTTTTGCTCCTTCCATGAACTCCATTCTCCAGTGTGTGGGATCGTTGTACCTGTGTGGAACGCTCTGTAAGTGATGCCAGCCCTCTACAAGTGTCAAGGTTTGCATGTGAGCTTACTGTAAGCTACGCCTCTGTCTACTTAGAAGCGAGCAAACTGCAGGTTTCTGTCAGAAATGAGCCATCACATTTAAACCTAAGCCCAAGCCTGGCCGATGCTTAAGAGGCTCAAGACCTATTTCTGATTTTGCTGGCTAAACCTAGGCACTCATCCTGGCTGGCTCACATCCTGAGGAGTTCAACACTTCATTGCCTTTGAAGATTCAAGCCTTAACTATTTCTAAGCCAGACACCACCATGATATCTGTGGCCCTAATTCTTAAGTAGCACATTGTGGCTGGATCAGAAACTTTGTCACAATTTCATTTTTAAAATAACAGGAAATGCATACGGAGAATATTTTTAATTGACAGTTTCTTACAGGGAAAAGAAAAAGTGTTCTTAGTGATGCATATATTTTTGCTGAACATGCCTGTTTTCTGTGCTGAATGCCAACTTTTCATTTTGGTGATTATTATTTATTGTATTCAGCCATAGGAGGAAATTAAGGTGACTTCTGATTATTTAGCTGCTTAATGGATATGGTTATGAGTCAGAGCAGTCTCAGACTCCCCTTTTGCTGCTAGGCATTTTGGCAAACTCTTGTGGGATTTTTTTTCTTGCACAGTAGCAGGACTAGGAAGTAATGTTCCATTCAATTCTTTCAGCTGTGACTACCATTAATTAAATTCAAGGTTTCCCATAGGAAGACACTCTCACAGGAAATGTGCTCTTAGTCTCACCTATATGTTCAGAGTGGATATGCTTCTGGGAGAAAAATCACTCCAGACTGAGGGGAAGCACAAAAATATTTTCCTTTGAATTCTCATGAGGGACCTGGTTTCAGACCAGAGGTCCTGACTACGTGAACACTGCCTTGGTTAAATGTGGGACTCAGACTGAAGGATTAGTTTAATAGTGTCACAAGGAGGTAATAGAGTTCACTGAAAATAGTTATCAATCCATTAACGGGGAAATAAGCCTACCAGCATTCTGTCAAGAACTGCCCATATAGTTTCAGCTGTTTCACATACCTCGCTTTTTATCTTTTGACCTTATTTTTCATAATTCTCACAGCACAGCGAGTGAAAAAGTACTCAAACCCAGCCAGGAATATCTGAGCGAGGCTAAACAGAGGCGGCGGGTGAGCGCTGAGGGAAGCAGGCGCGGAGAGTTCGGGTACTGAGCATCCCCTAGTGACCGCCTCTCCCAGTGCAGCATCCTGCTTTTCTGAGCCTGCACAAAGAGCGCAGGGAAGCCCAGGTTCGCAGGGCACAAACAACGGATTAGTACAAATAAAGTACTTCTAGACTTACAAAAGCACTGACAAGCTGCAAAATAAGTCGTCACTTCTAGAGAACAAGGACTCCTTTCTAATCCAAGTACATTGCTTGGATCAAAACACAACTGGCTTCCCTTGTCTGACCCACCAAAGAAGGAACTGAAGACACTTATACAGATACACTATCTTTTCACTTAAATTTCACTGATGACTTATAAATCAGGTAACGAAACGAGAGACTGTCAGTATTATTTCCCCACTAGATGTTACGGTATGTTAAAAAAGTCTACATTTATATAGAGATACTGATGTTCTTTTTCTGGTCACCTATTGGACTGCTTGCTGCTTTTGAATGATGAGGAAGGGAAAGTTTTGACTAAAGAAGATCCTGCAAATTGTAGATTTTGCTGGTAAACAAACAGGAAAAAATAAGTTCCTTCAGCAATATGTGGGATTATTTTTTTTTTTTTGTCTCCCTGAAACAGTAACTTTTTTTTCTAAATACTTTCACCAGCTTCAGGAAAGGGTGGGTTAGAGACAGGGGTTTCCTGAGCCCTTTCAGAACATGGTTTTAACTAAGCCGTGTGTTCAGAAGAGCCCCTAGAGAGTCTTGTTTTGGAACAGTCTGACGCCTACACGTTATTATCTTTGCTACGTTTTGCAGTTTTGTGTGAAATTTATTTTTAATCTTTAACAAAACATGTCCCTGTTTATCTTAAATTCAGAAAAGGTTTAATAATGTAAAACAAAATAACTTTTTAAATAATTAGATTTACAATGAATGCCAAAACATAAAAGTATAAAGCAAGTTAACAAGAAAGGAGTTCTTAAAGATCAAAGAAAATGTGTTTATTTGATTTGATTAAAAACAAATAAAAAGTACTTTCACTTTAACAAGTTATAACTGGCTGTTGACAAAAAACAGTGAAAGAGTTTCCCAGTCCCACAGGATAAAGGTTTTCTTCTGATAGAGGTTCACGTAGTCAGAACAGATTGCTGACACTGATACGTCGAAGGAATTATATTTTGAAAAGTGAAAAAATGGCATCAATATTAAAAAACATGGATACAAAGACAAGCTTCTTTAGTGAACATACTCCTATTGAAGCCTTTGCCCCCCCCCCAAAAAAAAATTTAGGATTATGGTCCAGGCTAGGTAGCAAAGACTGCCCCAGACCAGCCTTCTCTATCCATGGAAGAGGAGATCTGCGGAAGCCAGCTCTCGTCTGCGAACTCTACTGCTACGTTAAAGCAGGTTTTGAGTTAATGTTGTGCCTCTGTGTGACAAATTTTGAATCCACCTTTCTTCTGGAGACTTCAGTGGGAAATATACAGACCTCCCATGAAACGATGCCATGATGGGATCCAGGCAAGGGAAAGCTAAGTAACTGAAACTCGAATTTGCTTTAGGTCAGGCTATCTAAGTTTTGTTTTATGAGGATTTTTGGGTTTTAATTCCAATTTAACTGATAAAAGACCATTAGAACAGTATATTTTTAAAAAAAAAAATTAGTAAACGCTTCCCCATTTCCAAAAGATAAATGTATCCATAGTCTAGGGACAGCTTGAATCTTCAGTGAAGGTCCACAGCTAAACCAAAAAGACCAGGTCTGACATTCCAAAAATGCTGTGGAAAATTTCCAGAAAACACTTGAAACAGTCATACATTTCCAACCTCCTTTACACAAAGTGATGAAAAAAATTCTCAAGAAACCCCCAAACATTTGGAGTTCATCTTTAAAGGCAACATACGAAACTGATCATCCTAGCTTTAAGGAAGTCACCAACTTAGAGGAGCTATAGTTATTTTCACACTAACTTTAAGGTGTCCACATCCTCTTAAAAGAACATCCCCAGACAAGAAGGCTCCTTTGGCAGATGCAGTGACTGCATCTCACTTTCTATCCGCCAGGGAGATGCCTTCAGGCAGAGTATCCAGCCCTGCAGCCAGCACCGCTCCCCGGCAGGGAGGTTTCAGCACACAGGGCGCTGTGTGCCGGGGCTGCTGTGCCTGGTGCAGTGCCCGTGGGCTCCTGCCTGCGCTCTGGTGAGCCCGGTGCTGGTGGCAGCCTTGAAATCAGCCGCAACGCGCAGAGCAGCCGTACCCACTGCTTCTGAGCTGTCAAAGTGCTCATCGCACACCACGGGCTCTCGTTTCTGATCCCAGGTTTGGTCAGCCTGACAATTGCTCGTGCAACTCCTATTTATTTGCAGTGGGGCTGCAGAGAGGCACCCCATCACCCACTGTTGAGATGCACACTGTAAGATCGCTAAAGCAAAATTGGTTGTGAAAGAAATCATGCCTTGGTCCAGTTTGAAATACCTGGTAATCTGATGAAAAAAATACGTGTGTGATTTGTGTTTATGTCTGGAAGTTTTCCCAAGTGTGAAAGCCTCTAAAGGCTTTCTTGCAATGTATGCCCTTTTATGTTATGCAGCCTAGACTGCGGATCGCAGTGATGTCAAAAATGTACATGGAGTGATTGCATCCTGTCTGTGTCTTGCAAGAATGACTTTGAAAGTTAGATGTTTCATCTCTACAGTCATATCCTGATCAACAAACTCAGTCAATAAATAAATACATTTAGTGACAAAACCTAGCTTTCTGTAAGCTGCAGTTAAACAGGAACTTGATTTGTTTTTTGTATTCACATCTATTCTATAATAATGAATTCAGTACCACAATAACCAAGTACCCATTATAATTATAAGATCAGAGAAACCTTTGTGGTACTCATTTTCCTAAAAATTATTTTAAAAACTCCAGCCCTCCATTCTCATTCTTTTGAAGTTTTTGCTTTAAACCTAAGACTTAAATACAAAGGGATAGAACTTGGGTTGAGAATGTGGGGGGTGGGAGGGCTTTTAGAGGTGTACAGATATTGCCTAAGAAAGAGGAAAACGGAGTATAAAGTATATTAATTTTTCAGTCTTTTTTTTACAAATCTTAATGACATTAAAACATATATAAAATTCCTGCTTAAATATTGCCTCTGTGTGTGTGTGTGAGAGAGAGAGAGAGAGACGGATGGCGTTTAATTGCCACATATAAAATTTACAAAAACAGGTCAATTTGGGTTACTAAGGGTAACCCGAATTAAAAGTTTAAAAGGTTGAATGAGCTACACGTCTCAGAAGAAATATATAAAATAAATATTCCAGAT
This sequence comes from Tichodroma muraria, assembly GCA_013390105.1. Taxonomy (NCBI): domain Eukaryota; kingdom Metazoa; phylum Chordata; class Aves; order Passeriformes; family Sittidae; genus Tichodroma; species Tichodroma muraria. The sequence continues at coordinate 14,630 of WAAG01056861.1, read as the reverse complement.
AAACCTGTGGAGCTATGTATTAAAATATACAGAAAACTCTCTGGAAGCATCAATGCCTAGTTTCACCACCTCAGGCTGTCAGCACTGTGCTGCTTTTGGTGTCACCCCAAGCAGTTTTTGCTGCTGGTGGCAGGGCGGGACAGGATGGGTTTGAGGACAAAAGCTCCCCACACCAGACACCACAGACGTGGCTGCCCTGGTCTGCTGTGGGAAAGTGTTGGTCGACTTCAAGTCCTGCTTGGGGCCACGGTGGCACTGAGACAGCTGGGTTTTGCTGGCATGTGAGAACGACCTGGAGTTTTAGCCTGGAAAAGAAAAGGCTCAGGGGTGACCTTTTTGCTCTCCATAACTGCCTTAAAGGAGGGTGCAGCCAGGTGGGGGTCAGCCCCTTCTCCCTGATAACAAGCGACAGGGCAAGAGGAAGTGGCCTCAAGTTTTGTCACGAGAGGTTTAGGCTGGACATGAGGAGTTTCTCCAGAGAAAGGGTGATTTAACATTGGAACGGGCTGCCCAGGGCGGTGGAGTCACACCGTCTCTTGAGGTGTTTAGGGAAGGCCTGGACGTGGCACTTAGCGCCGTGGTGTCATTGGCATGGCAGTGCTCGGTCATAGGTTGGACTCGCTGGTCTCATATGTCTTTTCCAACCTAACAGATCCTGTGCTTCCGCGAACAGTCCGTTTAGACCACAAGATACAGCCCTGCGAGTAAGAAAGCCATGGCCAAGGAGGGCACAGCCGGGATACGAACCCCGAACCCCACACCCCACCCCGCCGCCANCGGCAGATCCCCCTCCCCACCCTCTTCGGCGTCCCCGGGGGGAGCGGGGCCATGCTGAGTCACGGGGATCCGGCGAGGCCATGGCGGGCTTCCTCACGGGCCGGGAGGCGCGCAGGGCGCGTGGCGGCCATGGTGAAAGCCCTTCCCTGGCAGCGGGGCGGGACGGGACGGGACGGGACGGGACGGGACGGGGAGCCCCGGCTGACCCGTCGTGTGTGGCTTCGGCGGCGCAGCTCCCGGGGGGGGGGGGGGGG
>WAAG01056859.1:23874-34188 GCA_013390105.1 Tichodroma muraria | reverse complement strand
GAGGGCGGCGAGCGCCCGGGCGGAGGGTGTTCCCCGTGGGAGCGGGCGCTGTGCGGACAGCGGGCGGAGCGGCGCGGGAAGGGCGGGAAGCGGGCGGGGAGGGGGAGCCGGGCGGCCGCTGGAGGCGGCGCGGGTGCGTGCCGAGGGAGACGAACCCGAGCCCGGGCGGCGCGAAGCGGGCGAGGGGGACCGCCGACCGCCTCTCCGCAGACGGCGGGGAACCTGCGGGGAGCGCCGCCCCGCTCCGCCTCGGGTGCCCGAAGGCTACCGAGGGGCCGGGTGTTCCGCGCAGAGCCGGGGCCGCCCGGGCTGCTGGGTGAATGCGGATTCGACGCGCTCTCCTCTCCGAGAGACGCGCCGAAGGTGCCGCTCCCAGCCCGCTGTCCGAGCAGAGCAGCTCCCGGCCCGCCCCGGCCACCGCCCCGACCGTGGAGCGCTGCCCGCAGCTCTGCCGGGACGGGAGAGGGGGGCGGGCGTACAAGCAAGCGCTGCCCCCGCAGGGACAAGAAGAGCCCGGCGCTCCCTCGGGGAGGGGAAAATCCCCGGCAAGAAAGGGGAGCCAGGGGCCGTGGGTGAGCTCAGGAGAGGGTGGTGCTGTGTGGGGAAAGGGTGAGGTGGGTGGGAGGAACGCAGCCACGGCACGGGACGGGGCTCCCACGCAGCGGAGCGCCGGGTTTGACACGCTCAGCCCCCGGAGAACAGCGAGGCTTCTTCGCCCTGCCAGGAGAGCCGGTAGTAGAGCGAGCGCGGCCCCCGCAGACCCGAGCCCTTGGCGGGCCGGCGCCGGCTGACGGACCGCGCCAGCAGGCACACCGGGCGGCCGGAGAGCCCGGGCAGGACCCGGGTCTGTCGGCATTCCCTGGGCAGGATGAAGACATCGGAAATGATTAAAGGCCTTGCGATGCTGCCGTCTGAAATACGGAGGAATCGTCCCTTTTAATTAGGACAACCGTAGCCACTGCGCTCGCAGGGGCTACACATGTTACGTTGCCCCCGGGGAGCCGTCCCTCCCAATTTTGCGCCTTTTCCGTGCGTAGTTAACAGACACGGTTAGGCTGGCGCTAATTCCTGCGGCGCTCAGAGGCACCGCCATCCCTCAAGGGTTTGGGTGCCCAGGGATAGTGCGAGGTGCCCAGTCGTTCCCGCGTCCCCGGAGCTCCGTGTGCTCCCGCCGGTACCGCGGCCCCCCGTGAGGCGGCAGGGCGAGGGACCCGCCGCGCACCGGCGGCTCAACAGGTCCCGCAGCGCCCGAGCCGCCCCGGCGCTGCAGGGCGGGCTGGCACCCCGGGGAGCCCGGAGCCAGCGACGCCGCTCTCCCGGGGCTCTTCGCCCTCCGGCGGGGTAGGCTGGGGGATGGATCGGCTCCCCGCCGTGTCCCTAGGACTGGATACCGGGCCCCGCGTCCCCGCCGTGCTTGGCGGCCGCGGAAAAACTCGTTCGTTTGCGCGTCTCCTCCCCCGCCGAGCACGGCCGGCTTGGCGGCCCTTTGTGCTCAGCGCACACGGGAGCGGCGGCGGCCAGTAAATTAATCTGATATGCCACTTAACCTTTTGTTTATGGCTCCTCAGAAGGACTGTGAAAACAGAATAATGAGGACATCAGCGGCAATTAATTAAATTAGAAAATGTCTACCATAAATACTGTCTCAGCAGATAAACCAGGACTAGTAAAACAAAGTACATTCTAATATATTCACTATTAGATCTTCCTACAAAAGCAATATTTGAACACAATTTTACTTACAATTAAAGAACTGATCTATTTTTACCCCTATTTATAATGTTGTAGAGTGTTTATTTTCCTGAACCCTGAAAAATAAATACGTAGCAGTAGTTTTAAAGAAGCATCCAATTACAAACATTCAATTGAACCTGAGGTCTAACCATTTCCAAATATAGGTACGTCCAGTGCCGGATATGAGACAAATTAAACTCAAAGTTATTCAAAGAAGAAAGAATAAACACACCCGAAGAGGGGTTCCATGTGTAAATTTATATATACTATACAAAATATTTAGGTAAATACCTGCATATAAATGGTTTAAAATTGACCCACTGTTTTAATGCCTCAATGATTGATTATGATTTATACTTGAAACACTAAATGCTGATGTGACAGGCTTTATGTACATTTGTAAGGAAGCTCACAAATTTTGGAAGTAAGTAGTTAAATGGAGTGACAAAGGCAACATTATAAATCCAGTGTTCTCTAACAATGAAAAAATCTGAGACATTGAAAACTGTATGACTTACAGAAAAAAAAAAAACAATCCTAAGCAATACATGTGGAACCTCAAGGTCCCCAGTGTTACCACATTGTCTGCTTTAATGGTTATCAAGCTTGAACAGGGAAGTGCTGGGGTCACACAGCTTAGGTGTGTGTGTGCAGGCTGAGCGTAGCTTCATGAGAGAACTTATATGGAACTTGTGAAATGTATTGTCTCATAATGCTTTAATTTTGAGATACATTTACCCTCTTGCAGCAGTACAGTCACTGAGAATTCATTTGAGACTGTTCTCCTAGGCTTTAAAAAGAAATTGCTCTGGCTAACCAAGCAAGGAGGTAAACCCACTAAGAACAGCATACAGGACCTTTGCTGGTACACACAGGGCAGTAAGATCTGCATTTTGGTTTCTAGACTTTCAATAGCCAGAATCTTTTTATTTTTTCCAGCCGGTACGTATTATGTAGAATCTTAAAAATGAAATATCCATTGCTACTGTAGCCAGTGTCCGCATGCTGACTCCCTTAGGACAGTCACTGAAGTAATTCGAATTCTCCCTTACCATCCACAAGATTTTATACAAATCCACAAAGTGGCATTTCATTAGGAAGTAAATGGGAATTTGAAAAGTCCTTTAAACCATTTTTCTCACCATTATGCAAGACACTAGTTCTCTGTGAAAGTTTTCCTACCTTGTTTGTAGCCCTTTCACTCCTGCCCATTTGCCCTTTCCATTTCCACTGCTAGCAACCACAGTCAGTTATTTTCTCAAGGTTCTACCAGGGTTAATGGCTCAGAGCCTTCAACTCTGCCCTGCCAGTCACTATTCCTAAGGAAACATCCAGTACTTAGAATAATTGTTGCTTAAAAAACTAGCAAAATAGATCACCTCTGTAAACAATACCAGGCAAGTCAGGATCAAGAAATCCTGAAATAGCTGGGGCTTATCATCATGGCATGTATCAGTTTAAATTTGCAGCCTGTCACAGCTCTGCAAGCCTTTGCAGCCTTTCTCACTGTTCTTACAGGATGCATAAAGAATTTCCACCTACTGTGATTTTTAAGCTGCATAATACCATAAGATCCTGCATGGTAAAATAACCCCCTCCTTTTTAACATTTCAATATTAATGTGAAATCATATCACATGAAAATTTAATTTGGAAATTTATCATGTAAACTTTGAAAGGAATCCATGGAAAATTGTGACTTATAGCCTATTTTTTCAGTTCAGAGCAGAAAAATCCCACATATAGTACGCCAAGTCATGCATTATTACTTAGTTCAGATTTGCAATGCCACTAAATCATTTACTGCTCTGTAACTACGCTAGAACAAAGACAAGCAACAAGCAGATGACGTGTTACACTGAAATAAATCACATACAACCATGTTTAAATATTTTACCAAACAGAGTCAAATTATATATAAATGATTTGGAGACTTACAATGGCACAGGCTGTTCATTGCTGGAAACAAATATATATCTTGAAATTACAGATTACTTCCAGTTTGCAAGAAATGTCAAATTTAATCAGTAGTGGAATACCAAGGGAGAAATAGGAAAAAAGCATGTTTAAGGGAAAGTTGCAAATGAAAAGCCCTCAATAACTTGTAAATTCCAAAAACCTCGTAAAGCAAATAGTGACTTGCCTGTGATTTTTCAAAAGTGCATCTCTTAAAACAGTGAAATTAAATGTTTGCTTACTGAAATGTGGTAATAGCAGTTCTTCCAAACCCAGGCTGCTTGTGCGCATGTTGGGAGGGGTGGTGGTGTTGTACTTCTTGTACTCTTTTTCGCAGCATGATCCTATTGCTTAGTATGACAATAAACTGCCTCTGGAAAAAGTCCATCCTGGGAGCTCCCTGTGGGCCTCCCTGTGGATCCTCAACATTGTCAATCACTTGTCCCACTGATACAAAAGTTACACCAATGTAAAACTGGCACACGATCAGATCCAGTTCTCCCAACTCCAGCTATTCTTACACATATTTTTAAAAAAGCTCCAGACATCTATAGAAGATCAGGCAGTTGTGTATATTCATCAGATGACTGAGAAAGGAGAATATTATTGCTTTAGTTTCAGAAGTACAGTAGGAAAAAATAAACAATAGCATATTAGGAATAAACTACAATATACGTTGCCAGATGTTTAAAGTGGCAACTCATGCATGTTGAATAAAACTTTGAGCATATGCTTTAGTTTCACCAGGCAGGAAAAAGTGCCTGAGTTTTCTTAACCAGTCATTCTGTATTTTATGTAGGTTCGAGCTAGTGCGATTGCTCAGGATGCCGATCAGAACTACGACTATGCCAGTAACAGCGTGGTTCTTCACTTGGAGCCAGGAGATGAAGTTTACATTAAATTAGATGGAGGAAAAGCACATGGAGGAAACAACAACAAATACAGCACATTTTCTGGATTTATTATTTATGCTGACTGATAATGAGTAAAAAGACCCACCAAACCGGTCGAGAAATGAAGCCTGCTCTTCTAAGCGATGGATTTGCGTGGCAAAAGTCAATGAAACAAGCACCCCAGCAGAGAGTGACCACCGAACACCTCAGCAGCGGGGGAAAAAGTCGAATGCTACCTGATTCACATCTGTACAACACAGAGAAACCTTATGTTAGAAAACCACAAACCAAGTTAAACAGATGTGCGATCCACTTCCGCCAAAGCAAATACTTCCTCATTGTTAGTGTCCATGTGAATGAAGTTCTACATAGATCAAATTTTTACAGGGAAGAAAAGCCCACCTAAGGACGCTGAGTTATTTCTTCAGTGTATATGATACTTTGATGTGTTATGATCTTGCTGCTTTATCCATACTTCAGCTTTGGTTCTTGTGACTTACCTGCTAACAATGATGCTTGGAGTCCACTCATAGTGTGGTGAGGAATGATTTTACAATAAAAGGAAGAGGCAATCAAAATATACTTTCTCTCTGCAAAGAAATTGTTTGCCTTGTACTTTTCTTACCCTTCCACTTAAAACTAGAAACTAATCAGCTTCAAGCCTTAACTCAATGTTCCTACTTTTTAGGTTTACATTAGAATTTTTACATAAAATCAACCAGTGAAGTTATTTAAATTTTGTCTTTCCCTTTGCTGTCCTCTAAGAGAAAAAAAAAGATAGAAGAAACACTATTTTCCCCTGAAAAATAAAACAGTTGACAAACTCTTCCATTGGACCATATCCCTGATTCCACCAAAGCAAATGGCACAACTCTCATTGCTATTAGTGGAAAAGGGATTTGGCTTTTAATTTGTATACATGTAAATATATATTTAGACAATTATCAAAGGCCCATTCTTGATGGTTAGTTGTGTAAATATTTAGAAAGCCTGGCATCCACACCATCAGACTAAGGCAGAGCGTTTTCTTTGCAGCAATTAGTCTTCACTAGTCTTTTACCACTTAGTCTGTACCTGGGTTCTATTTTTAATGAAGTAGTTACGGATTCATATACTGCAGGTGTTCCACTAGAATTTCATAGGAATATAATGGGTCAAAACCTTAATTGTCTTAGGTGTCTTGTCTCACTGAAGGTAGTGGGATTTTTCCAGCAAAGGAAGAGTGGGAGATCTGACACATGAGAAAATGCTGTCACACAGACCTTTTCCATGGAAGCTAGTACCAGTTTGTGGTAAGACTTGCCTATGAGATGGACACAAAGAAGCATATTACCAAAAATGATAACACATATGCAAAGAAAGAAGCAGATATTTACATGCAAAAAGAAGTGTGTATTAAAACCTATTTTTCTCATTCATATAGATATAGATATATAAAATCTCAAAGAAGCTTAATCCAATATAGAGGATTAATGGCTTGGAGAATTAAACTAAACACAGATACATAGTTATAAAAATGCTTTAAAATCAGTCATAGCAGTAATATCCATGGAATATTTTTTTCAGAATTTTTTTTATTACTTGTTTTGGTTTTGGGAGGCTATTTCTCTCAGGCCAAAACTTGCAGATTTCATTCTAAACCTAAATCTCAGCAAGATTATTAAATTTCTTTAGCACAGTTTATGTTATTTATTTTTAACCTTTTGGCAAAATCAAGGTAACATTTCTATAAATCATTAAAGAGTAACAGAGGCTACCCCTAGCATTGCTATTTCATATACTCTGTCACAAGCTACCTTGTCTAATGTAATAAGGGTACAAACTTAGATTTATCTGCACTAAAATTTCCAAAGGGTCTGCCACTCTGACAAAAAAGCTCTCCTGTGCTGGCTACTCAGCAAAAGTCTGATAGAGATTTTACGCACCTCCCTAAAATTCTCGTTTGAACGAATGAACCTTTTCTTAAACAGAACGTGTTACTCCTTCTGTTTTGAGTCGCCCAATTCAAAACAAATGCCGAGTGAGCCCAGGCTGACTGAGAGGATCGCCAGGCAAGCTCATGCAGGGTTTACAAGGGGACATCGTGCTGCCAGCTGCTTGTGTATTATCCCACCAGACGGTCGATGCTTCTACCTTACGACAAAGCGCCCGCCTGTATCTGTACTTTGTAGTGGTTACTCCTGTTTCATTTCTACGAGGCAATTATTTTAATAACAGATGTGTACCTGACGTGTCTGTTCACTCCACTGTTGCTGTTGCTGGCCGGTGCACTCCCATGGCAGTGTAGCTAGAGATTCCCTACGAAGTGTCCAACAGTCCTGCACCTAGAGCTAGAGATCATCCACAACCAGCAGCGTGCATTTACTACGGTGTTTATTGGTTAAGCTCAACACTATGAGACATACATGGTCAAATTTGAAGAAGCTTCTGAAATCAGGCTACCACTGCTATTGGATAAGACCATTTTTTGGATAAATCACCTGCCCTGGTTAAAGTTAGACAAGAGCAAAGAACACACTTTATGTGAAAACAACATAGAAAGCAAAAATTTCTTCCTTTTTCATCATATCTTGATATACTGATTTGTAAAGACTTATATCACAACCTTTGTTATAACTATTACAACTCATTAAAACTGTATTATGTAATATATTTTGAGTGCTGGTGTTGCATCCTTACAAGAAGAAGCTGGTATGTGTCAAGTTTTACATGATTGCTGTGAGACTCCAAGTCCATGATAAAAAACTAATGCAATTAGAAAAAGACATCTGTAATAATACTACTCATAGTTTAAGAGGTGATCAAAATCCTTTATTCAAAAATATATTATTCCATGATTTTTTTACATTTTCAGTTACAATTAAGTAAAATGTTAAACTAGAAAGAAACATTATGTTTTTAGATTTATTTGAGATTCCTCTTGCCTTGTCTTGTCTATGGAAGCTAACTAAAACTTCCAGACCTTTCATCAAGTATTACTTAAAGAATATGAGGATAATGAGAAGATTGGCAGTATTACAAGGATTAAAATCAGTCCCTGGAGACAGGAAATTTAACTGAAAACCGTAATTTCCTTCCAAGTCCAGGTGACGCATCTTCAAAAGTAGTTTGGAGGTAACATTCTGGAGGTAACATTCAGTAACAGTATTAGATTATGCTTCTGATACAATTATTTTAAAATTTCAGTTGAAAAGATTCTGTAGGTAGGTTCATATTCAGTAAATCATTCATGAGCAAACTTTCAGAAGGGAGAAAATGTAGAGACAGCACACAATTTTGATGTTCTAATTTAAAAGAAAAGTTATAATCATTTTATTTGCATATCCTTAATAATTTTCAGTTTTTCAGATTTTTTTTTTTTTAATGACTGCTCTACTGAAATCTGAATTTTGTCAAGCTTCCTTATAAATCAGGTATTCATTATTCCTACTTAAAAGTCAACCACCGCTTTGGATTTTCTAGGAGTATTTTATCAATTTTATCTTGGGATATGCCTCTAATTAGCATTTTAGGAACTATATTTTTAAAGATATGTGAATATCCATGACCTCCATATTTCATCAACCTGTTCTTGGTGTGCACATCATGAGCCATCAGAATTCTGTCTTCATAGCCTTCATCAATCAGCATACGAATCCTGCAAAAGTTAGAAGCATCCCTGTCAGTGAAAGTTCTCACTGCAACAGCACAGAACCCACCAGGATTTACATTCCTTACATTACTGTAGTGCTGGACTGTATTATAACAGAAAATACTTAGATGCTCAGAGGATACACTCCTTATATTTACCTGAAAATAAAATACATTCTTTTATTGCATGAAAAATACCCGACCTCTGAAAACACCACACACATCAAAATGGAGAAGTAAAACTCTCTCCTTTTGGGACATGACTTTGCATTTCCAGACCCATTAAGTCCCCAGAGGAATTCAAGAACTTCAGCATCACCACAAATGGGACACATGTTTTATATAAATGAGTAAATAATAATTTCCTACATAAATTCCTTCTCAGCAGGTTACTTCTTGCTGCTGCCACAAAGCTGGTCCCATTACATTTGCTAATAGCCAGACTCTGTGTGTGACAGGTCTTTAAAGGAGCCTGGCTCAATTACATAAATACTTTCATACCTTCGGTTGAATCCCATTTAGCAAAGCAGGTTAATAAAAACTTGAAGTTGCTGGTATCATACTCCATATACACAGTTATTAACAAAACACATTTCAAAGATTTTCATTAAAAAAGATAAATAAGACTGGCATGGCACAGCACTAGCACGTGCCAGGAAATAAGAGGCATTAATTAATATGGCAGTGCAGCTAAACAACCTTGGCAAAATGAGAAGTCAGCCTGGAAAAAGAAGTAATCCTTCTGGTCATACTCTTGTAGCAAGTCTGCTACAAGTCCTTCTGTTCCATGTTTCATTGAGGTAGCCTTACTCCCTTGATCAGCTCATTTTTTAGCATTTATATTATATGGATATCTACACTTCTGTATTGCATGGCTGTTAAGTTTCTCAGTAAGCTTCCCTGTAGTTTGGCAGAGAACTGCAGCATTGAAGTGGCAGAGACTGACAGATCAGCCCTGGAAAGTGCTCATTCCTCATGAAGGCCTCCAATTCCATCACTTGCCAGCACTGTGAAATTCTAATCCTTACCTCCCTGACAATGCTTTGATCAGCAAGAAAACAAAAACTAGCCTTACAAGTACCTACACTGTATTTGAAAGCCCTTACTGACAGTTTTTATCACAAGTAGTTACAAGGAGATAAATGTAGCAGGATCTAATCAGCATGGGCTGCAGAAAGAAGGCAAATAGGATAGAATTTGGCAAAATGTTACTGTTTTTCAAAAACCCACCATACATTGTGCCATACAGTGCATAACACTACATAAACCATAGTCTTACAACATCACAAAAATCTCCTCCAGCCCAAAGTACAGAGACCACAAGCCAACCAGAAAGTAAGAGTAATGGCACTGGAGGGACTAAGTTTTTGCTGACCAAACATATTATTAGAATCACTCCCTTTAATATTGGAATAATTTCATGGGTTGGGGAGGCATGTGATCCTTTCCATTCTGTAACCATTGCTCCTTGCTCATTCTTCTATATTTAGTTAGTACCTGCTTCTGACTCCAAACTGCCCCAGAAGAGAAGTCAGTGTTTTGCTTGCATTGGCAGTAGACTGCAGCCAAACTACTGAAGTACACAGACAGCTCAGAACTGTGTCAAGTAGGTACATTATAACTATAGAAGTCCGTGTTTTGAACAGAAAAGATGTGAACAAGTATTTTTCATTCAGTATTTTCATTCAGAGGTGTCGTGGTTTCAGTGTGAACCAGACAGAAAACCATCAATTTGGGTTGCCAATTTAGAAAGGAAATCAAAAGAAAAAGAAATTCTGTAATCAAGAGCAAAGCAGGCTTAAACTTGAAAAGGACAGACTTTTATTAACTAACACAAAAAAGAAAAGAAGAAAAAAAACAACAAACTCTTAGAATTAGAATGAAACCCTTCAAACATTCTTCCTCTATTACCAAAATTTCTCTCATTCTCATTAACAACATACAGAAATTACATTTAGAAACTTTCAGTCAGTTTTTCAATTCTAGAATAGTCTTTCTTCAATTCTTCTAGGGATTGGAGCATCTTTTACTCACTATGGAACTAAAAACTGAAAGAAAAACAAGGCAAAACAAACTTTTCATGATAACAGCCGCCCGGAAAA
>WAAG01056859.1:0-23410 GCA_013390105.1 Tichodroma muraria | reverse complement strand
GCTCCCCCTCCCCCCCCAGGCCCCGACGGCCACGTGGAAGAGAGAGGGAGCAGGGAACGAGCAGCAGGAGCTGTTACCTGTGTCTCCAACCGGAAACCAAGAGAGCTGATTCCCGCGTTTGCATTTTAAAAGGTGTATCGTAAAAGGCGTACCCACGCTTTCATTGGTTTTATCAACTGTCAGTAATACACATTGGCCAATCACGGCCAAACTACTACAAGAGGTCAATTGGATTTCTACCTCTGTGCTGCTGTTTGACAAAACAAAACCATAAGGAGATTGCCCCAGCCATCCTTATCCCACTGTGGGTACGTCAATATAACTCAAATACACACACACTGTGCAATGAGAAGACAAACCTTTCATCTTTTCTTGCTAAGAACAGCCTGCTGCAAGAAATACTCAAGACATTAGAGAGTTTCAGGAGAGACAATGGTGGCTGAGCAAGCATCACGGATGGAATGAAAACTCCGCAATGGTTGAACATGCACTTGTTGTCCAAGGCTTAGTCCAATAGCCTCTCTGTATATTCCCCAGGGCTCCCATAGATGCTGACTTTCCATGGCATAGGAGAGGGCAGCAGGCACAGCAGAGAAAGCAATTTTACCCACTCTAAATACAAAAACTGTGGATTCCTTGCAATAGTTTAAAATACTGAGTGCAAGACTGAGAGCACTGCCAAGAGAAACACAATTTCTAGTGTGAAAAGCAGCAGCAAATGTTTGGGAGGGTGGAAGAATAACCACAGCACCTTCTTAGAAGAGAACAGTTTGAAAATAGATTAGTTTCAAGATTAATCTGACAATGAGGGGGAGGGAAGCTATGTCTGAGATGTAAGGGAAAGCTAGAAGCTACTTCATTAGTAATCAGCAATCTATAAAATCCTTCTCATCAAGGAAAGAACTGTGACTCTGGAAGGTAAAAAGACACAGGCAGGATGGCAACCCACACCTCAGACACCTGCCACTTCACTGCTCACAAACACTGTGGACAAACAGCATGGCAGCATCACACCTCCAGATGCAGTAGAAGGAGTGAGGTGCCCATTCCCAGCTGATCCCACCTTCTCTCAGACAGTTCCTGTACAGAATGTATCTCCTTGGCAAAACTTTGTGTTAGCACAGCACAACAGACTTGCTGTGCAGCTGAACCGAGACTGCAGGTGCTGATGAGAAGCAGGGAAGAGGTATCCTGCCAGTGAGGCCAATATTTTCACATTGTGAGTGTGAGGAGAATGGGAGCTCTGAGGAGACAGGAATCACATCCTTCAAAACAGAGAAAGGGCAAAAGGACAAGGGAAGGAAAGGTGATAAAATGCTTGGAAGAAAAAAGGCAGTTTTTCAGGATGGAAGCACGAATCCATTCAAAACAACCAATGAGTTTTGCTGGGTTAGCAAACCAGTGAGGAGATATAACAGGCTCAGATGAAGTTTAGCAGCAGCACAAAGTTTCCAATACTATGCTTCAAACAGAAGTCCTTAATCCTAACATAAACACGGTATTTCCAGCCTTTTCCTTTTTACAGACTGTATACATTCAACCAGATCAGCATGGAATTAGGACAGAGAATGAAGTTAAAAAAGCCCTTGATCTTCTCAAGTAACTTCCTACAACACTCTGATTCTGCATCTTACTCTCAGACAGAAGAAATGATACATGCTGCCCTAATGGCATGACAGCAGCAGGGGAAAATGGCATTATTTCAGTATGATAGAAAACAAATTTGAACAACAAGCAGAATCACTCTGTGATGGTCTTAAAACAAGTACCAATAATATTTTTTTATCAATGGCCATACTATAGCTAAAACTGCATGGGAGCAGATACCTTGCAATTCTTTCATTGTCGTTCGGCATGTCAATGTCCGGATGGAACTGGTAATGAAGCAGTTCTGTACCAAATAGGTCATACTCCAAGTAACATCCAAGTTTAGCAAATTCGAGAAGTTTCTTTTTATCAAATATGGTCCTGCAGAACATATATAACACAGAGTCAATACTGTAACAGGAATAAAACATCTTATGGTATGAGGACAAGTATTTTGTGACCTCCTACTTGCAAGGAAAAGAACAAATAATCTAAGATTTAATTCACCCATTTGAAAAACAGGACTCTTGTTTGACACATGCAATTTAAGATGATACACAGCATTGTCCTTCTTACATTCATTTGGGATTTCATGCATTAAAAAAACAAACCCAACTTTTTGCCTATGAAATAATGAAAACCTCTATGATAATTTTTAAATGGAAATAGGAAAGTTACTTACTTTTGATATCATTAACCCTCTCAACTGACAACCTAACAAGGAAGGACATTTAAGGAGGAGGTTAATTCATAGTGATACTAAAAAAAAAAAATAATACAATGGATTGCTTACACAAGACAGATTTACTTTCCCAAAAGAGTTACAGGAGACAGCTTCATCCAGGGCTTGTTTCATCCATCACACACACCAGTAATATACAACTTTGCCTTTAGTTTCTATTCTGTACAGTGATGTTTCTAGATTGCCATTAGAACAGCAATATATCATTGTTTGCACTGGGATCTGGCCGGAACACCTTAAGGAAACACTCTCACCAAAATATATAATGGCACTGTGAATATCTGGGACATGGGCTTTGCAGCAGATTTGAACAGTGAAGGAACAAAGCTTCTAACACCTCTCACTCATTTGGAAAAGAACAGCAACAGAAATAAGCTCTCTGGAATATTTTGGATTTTCTTTGAACCACTTTTACCAACTGTATAAGCTATCCAAAGAAAAACAAAAACACTCAAATGATACAATTTTATCCTTATAGATGCTACACAATTGATTTTTTTTTTAAGAATCCAAATTTCCACAGGAGCAGCACAGTTAACCAAAAGTTAACTGTGCAGTAGTTTGTTGGGGGATTTTTTTATTATTGCAGGTATTGATGTCACAAAGCAGTTTTACCTTACACAATTACATCACAGTCTGTTGCTATGGAAGTGACTGGTGTCACAATTTCAATATTATGACTTAACAACAGATCAAGTAGGAGGAACAGATGGGTTGAGAGAGAGAAAATCCATGTTCAAACAAGCCTGCCATCAGCAGGAGTGTAAGACTTGCCAACTGTAATTAATAAAAATGTTATTTTAAAATAAATGTTACAGTTTACAGAGACTGAACATTTATCACCAAATGAGTTTTCAAAGTGCAGAGCAAAAGAACAGATTATTTTAGATCCAGCCCTGCTCAGTTCACGAGGAGACAATCGCCAAGAGTACTCAATCCTGTGCAGGTGGCAAAAACACCCAACAATCTATTTCAAAACCACAGCCAGAACAGTTTCTTTTGAAAACTATTGTTAGTGTCATGCTTTTGGGTATTCTATCCCAACGAAGAGCCAGAGAACTTAGTTTCCTCAGCCACTGGGTCCCACTGTGAGCCACAAGGATGTAGCAACAGCAGCAGTTCCCAGCTCAACTGATCTCTGAGCTGGAATTGGGTGTTTGGACAACACTGTCCCTGAACAGCCCTGAGCTCATGGAAAAGGAGGTGGGACATGGTGAAGCACCCTGTAATTTGGACCTTAGCCATAAATACCACGGGGAGAGACACCAAACCATTATGATGTCCCAAATTCATAACAGCTGCTGTGAGTCTTCCAACAAAAGTCATTCAAGTGAATTGAGTCAATATGTTGATCTCCTTTATAACCTTAACCTCTAACAAATGGCTAAAGCCAAGGGCTCAATAGCTTTTGCTTCCAGTCTTTTAGTACACCATAGTTCCATTGTGGATACCTGCTACCTTTTGTTCTAAGGTGCTAAATTGCAAGACATGGTAGTTAGCTTTTTAGTTTTATCATTTAATTGTAAATCCACTGGAAAACTACCACTCTGTCTATGTGAAATGCAGACATGCAATATGGAGCTATGTACAAATTTATCTCACATTTAAGGGACTGGGATGCTCCCACGTGGATTTTTCTTACTGGAGGAGACTTAAAATGTTAAATGCACATTGCAAAGCCAAACTTCATAGTGGTTTATGTTATAGCAAGTGCCAACCTGAATGTGTGAAAGTAATGATAGAAAGAGATAAAAGGAAATGTCATATTGTGCATCAGTGGCTGTTACTGAAACTACACCTCTGTTTTTCTACTTTTATTACTTAATTTCCATCAATTAATTACTTAATTCAACAATTTATAACAGTATATAAGAGGCAAAAGCCAAAATTGTATGTGTATGTTGTATCAAAATGGCTACGTAAGTACTGATACCTGCAGCTTGCTCAGTCCTCTTTCATAAAAAGATTTAAGTAATCAGTTTTTCCTCAAAAAGGGGTGAAAAATACAGCTATAGATACAGTGGAATGCAGGTAAACACAAAAAGGAAGTAATTTCTAAATATTCAAATATAATTTCATGGCATGAATTTTATGCTCCTGAAATTGTCAAGTAAAACAAGGAGCTCTGTGTGAATAACAAACACCTGTAGCTCAATTTGCAAGCTCTTAGACCCTGTAACCATGAGAAATTGGGAGCACAGTGCTGTTGCCTGTCTTACATTCACACTGAGGGCAAACAATCCAATTGCTGAGAATCATATGACCACAAACAGTCTCCATTATTCAGCAACTGGCCAAACTAATCAATGCTTGGACATACTCCAGCTCACCATGAGCAACACAAGGTCATACAAAACTGATTTGGTAATAGAGGCTGTATTTCTAAACTGGAGACAGAAAAGCATCCCAATTTCTCTCCATACCTCGTGTGGAGCTCCTGGCTTTTGTTCTCGAGGAAACTAAAAGTTGACTATCTGACCTATGCTATGAACAACCCCAAACCCGACTATTTTCTTTTTAGGCAGTATTTCCTCTGTCTGGCAGTAGAATATTAAAAATCTGCCTTTTGCTTTGATACAGGCTCCAGCCAAATCAAGGAAATCTCCATTAGCTTCTATGAGATTTTGACAAGGCCATTAAGAGTGACCCAGTTTTCAAAAACACTAGAAGCCCAGCAACTTCCAACCCAATTTAGTGAGAGCTGCTCAGTGTCCAATGCTTTGTAAATACAGGGATTTGTGTAGGGATACAAATTAATGGAATTCCCATTTTTTAATTGTGGCTACGGTTACTCCTAATCCTTCTGCCAGGCTTTCAAAGACAGCATTTAAAATACCAAAATGTCATCAACGTGAATCTAAAAGTTGATCCTGACTGAAGTGCTGGAGGCAGATCAAGCTCTATACAAGCACTTATTCTTAAGTCAGTGAACTCGAGGGTAACACTCTATGTCAACTTTTCCCAGTGTAGTTCTGCAAAATCCCAGTGAGTTGTGGCAACACTGCAGGAAGCACAGCAGAATAGTCTCCTTACCTGTCGAGGTGAGACATGACTGTCTTTGAAGCATCAGCCCCAGCTTCCTGCAGAATGCGGATAATCTGGAAGGGGGAATCGCTGTTCCTGCCAGGATGGATGATAACGGGGCACCCAAGCTGTGACTGAGCCTGCGCTGTTGCCTGAAGCACTCTGCGTTCACTCGGAGTCAAAGGCCAGGAGCAACCTATTTCTCCCACCACACCACACTTGATATTAGTCCCATCTGCTCCTTTCAGTACCTCATCAACGATAACCTCTGTCAGCTAGAGAACAGGACAATGAGATTTTTGGTTATTATTACTATTTGTGTTAAATAACATCAAATTTAGCCTATGGACGCTGGGCTAGTTATACTCCAAAGGTCTTTCTGAACTTATTTAATTAACAGCTGGGTGTGTGAAAACACTGCAGTTAAAATCTGGTTTCTGTCAACTAATGTTATGCTAGCCATTCACTAAGACCAAAATAAACACAGAAGCAAATCAATTTAACAGTATCCAGTCACACATTTGTCCAGGTTTGCCAAGAAAGCTGGTCTACATGTAATTTGAACTCTCATTTAGGCAGACATTAAGTTCTCTTCTAAAAAAAAAAGACTAGTTTATTCCAAAATCTTTGCCTTGCACTCCTGAATTAGCTCCAGACACAATTCAATGTAATTTTTGCAAAACAAGAGATCAGAGAATAAGGAAACCTTGTCATTCAGACAGGGAAGGGAGAAACTCTGGCAAGTATCCTGAAGAGACAAGTTTAAGGCAAAACTTGTTTATGGGAATGCCAATGTAAAGCAACAGGAGCTCTGCTGACTTCAGTACTACAAAAACAAAGCTCATTTGACAAATTTACATGATCAAAATTAGCCTGCTTTAGAGCATGCATAGACAAAACCCTCAGAATCTCTTAATAAAACTACTTTGCTATAAAAGCTTTGGTTTTTCTTTCCCAGAATAGGCCCTGTATCTTAAGCATACGTTCAGACTGAGAGCACAAAATGGCATGGATGGCCTACCTTCTGAGTGCTGAGTACAGGAAATCTGCGGCTCTCCATCAGTCTGCCAAACACAGAAGGGAAACCTCTGCCTTGAGAAATCTGTTTGTGTCTATGCTATTTGTATCTATTTGTATTTCAAGCAATAGAAGAATATTTAGGAAAAGCAGTACTCTTGTGTACAGTTTGGGCCAGCTTGGGTCCAGTTTTGCTGGCAGCACTGCGCAAGTTTTGACCATTGATTTTTAAAATTAATTTGACTCATTTGTAAATGGTGACAGATTTAAAAAAAAAAAATTGTCAGCTCTATTCATACACATTCACAGCCTCCTGCCTTGGAGAGTTCCATTTCCTCTTCTCCTCATCACATTTTCTTAATAAAAGATGAATATTTATTATTACAGGAATATCTAGGGACCTCAGTTATTATTAACACATTGTCTTAGTCACTGTACAAACAAGCTTATGTAGACTATCCCCTGAAAAGCCTGGACAATTGATAGAGAAGAGAGCTATAACGCACAGCCTGAGCAGAGCAGTGATTTACAATTGTCCTATAAATACTGCAATTATTTATGTTCTTTACAAGGACGCTGGGTAAACTCATTGGGAAGCAATTAGTCATAAAAAGTGACAAAAGAGGTAGCAAAGATAAACTCCTTCCTTAAAAACTAGTAAAAATCTCAAGATAGTTGGTGGTGTACCAAATGTCCACACATGAAAAACTGTGTTTTCCTTTTACTGTTGCATTATAACAAATCCCTCAGAGAAAATGGAGCTTAAGAACTGGAAATTCTGACAGATAACCCAAGCACATGAAAGTAGTGCTGCTCCAGCTATTACACACAAGCAGTAATGCTGTTCCCATTTTCTACACTGAGCACCTCTGTACTTCATCTATTTTACTAGAGCTTCTCTCCAACTTTGGCTTACCTAGGGATAATTCACAGGACAGAGGCACTGAAGCAATGGTTAAGACTTACCTGCTCCACTGTCATGGCCTGTGTTTGAGAAGAATGAGTGGAATCCACATAAAACCCAGCACCAGCAATAATATGAACTCCAGTTTCTTCAGCAAGTTTCTTCAAAGTATTCATACCCCGGCCAATTCCTGTAGTTGTGTTTTCCACAATCGTCCCACCACCTGCTGCTTTAAAATGCAGCAGCTCCTCCCTTACAGCATCTGTTTCCTGATACAAAAGAAGGTTTTCTTTATGGCTGTAGGGATTTTGCTTAATCCAAAACAAGTTCTTCATCTCAATGGGCCCATTAGACAAAGGCTCTTGGCCTGGAGAAGGTGGACAAAAGCAGCTGCTGTAGTTCATAGTCAAGTGTTCATGAGTCAATGTGTAGCCAAGACAGTCTGGCTCCACGGGGCCCAAGACAGTCTGCACTTTTCCGCTCAAGGAAGGCATTTTTCTTTAATAAAGGAGAAAAAACCCAGAGCTTAAAGGAGTCTGGGAAGGAAGAAGAAATGAAACAAAAACATTTCAGAAAGAGCAGCGTTTTCTCAGGCAATTCCTGAAATCCCTTCTCCCTCTTGCACATGTACCTACACTCTGTGTGTGTTCACTGGGATGTTTCCAAAGCTGTTTGCAGCAGGGTGGTCAATATGAAAAACAAGGCATTTATTTTACCCAACTGTGCTTGCATTAGTACTCCAGCAACATGAACACATCACATTCCACTACATGGAAATTGTCATCATTTATTGTGCTGCAGTCAGTATCACATTAAGATAAATGTTTCCTATTTAATAAAACCACTGTATGTTCATTTAGGATTCTTTGCTCTTCAGCAGCTGTCAAATTTTGTCAGCCTCAGCCACCAGATGAACACACTTGGCACCAAGGCTGAATATTCCTTACTGGTATGTTCAGTATATTTATCTCTGGCCTCCAAGAGTCAGTGTCCCGCTCACATGCCAAGAAAGCTGTCTGTGTTTGGGCACCTTGTCTGCCCCTCTCTATGTAGAATGCAGGGGTGGGGGGGATAACCTGCTCCTCTGGCATCAGCAGGGCTCAGGGTCTCCCACCAGCTGCGTTCTGGAGGTCTGGAACAGCCCAGGACCACTCTCTAAGGGTGCCAGCAGCCATCAGAGATACAGCACGGCCCACAAACAGCAGTGGAGAATCCAAAGTGCTTCAGTGGGCAAATACTTTACCAGTTAAGAACAGACCTTAATCTAACAATTTACATGTGGCTCAGCATCTCAGACAGTTTCTAATTCATCTTTAACATCAATGAAACAATGTTACCTCTCAAAACTGCACACAAGCAGTGACAAAGACAAACACTGAGGCTACAGTCTGCAGTTGGTTCATGTCAAAGGCCCTGTGCCAACTCGTCCTAACTGAACTGCAGGTCAGAATTCACTGCAGCTCTGCCCATTGGGATTTTGGGTTTTTTTCCTTTTGGGAGTGGGGGTAGTCCTGACTAACCACTTCATGTTAGATCTTCCAGACGCTAGTCACAAAGGCTTGAGGATATATAGTTAAAATCCCTAGTCAACCAAAATCATCAGTTATGAAACAAAATACATGTTTAATCATGTCCAGAGGAAAGGACTAACTAGAGCATGCATTATTGATTAAAGAGAGAGGTCCTTCCCATTTCTGCCTCCCTTTTAGTGAATAATGTCATAAACATGGGTTTGTTACTGGTAAAGCCCTCAGAGAACATTTTCCTTTTAACTGCTAAAGTTAATCTGCCAGGATGACAGAAAAACTGAAATCTGAAGGGCACTGAACTCTACATATCAAAGGGCACAGAAACATCAAGATCTCTCTGGGGATACTTTGATCTCATGAGAAGCAGTCGCTGTCAGAGCACCAATGCACAAAAGTGACCCAGCCCCTGGAAAAGGCAGCTATTGCCTGCCCAGTGAAGTCTACAGTGCTGGTGCTCATTGTAATATGAAGAGTCGGCCATCCATAAAAAAGAGAAATGACTGACTGACTATGCTTACTTGCCTTATGTAAAAGTAGACTTAGGAAGAACTGTTCTTTTAGGAATTTTGTTCCTGAACTAGCATGTTAACTTGTTTGAGAAGGTAGAAGAATAATTACTCTCATACAACAGACTGCTGGCTGATTAATAGGACAATTTATTTTTCTTTCCAACAAATTAAGAAGAGCATGATTTCAGAAAATATTATGCTTGAGCAAATAATTAAAAGCAAAATACCTGTCTTAGTCAGAAACTGCTCCTAGCTGCAATTCAATTAAGCAGTCATTAACTCCATCCTTGAAGAAGGCTGGTGCTCTATACAGAACAACCCACTATTTCAGAGAAAGTTCAATGATCTGAGTCATTCTTATATGCACAGCAAAGCAACTGGCATAATTCTAAACATTACCTTTGCTTTATTTTTTTGCCCCCCCCCCCCTTTTTTTTTCAATGTTAAATATCTACACTCTGGTATTCAGTGAAACCCTGACAGCACAGAGTGATAACTACCCTCTGCATTGGATTCACACTTCTCTTTTCCCATGTTCACTGACAATTTTCCAATTCATTTATTAAGTTAGCAAACTGAACCTATATACAATTAAATATGCATGTATTTAATTTCTTTGGATAAAGCTTGACACAAATCAATTACTCGTTCCCGTGACAGGTTTCTCTTGTAGCAGACACCAACCTGTTGATTTTAAACTCCAGATTTCAGATTACAGATCACATACAAACTTTACAGAACCTTTTGACTAAGGCCAAGGATTTTTATAAATATAACAAGCATCACAAAAAATAGAAACTGACACAAACAGCATTTAAAGTAGGCTTAATTTTATCTTCATGAAAAATGTATTAATATTAATATCTGCTCCTGCTTACAAACACTTTCAGTGTTTGGTTTTAGAAACCCACCACTCTTAATAAAAGAACTATTAAAAATAAAGACAGTCAACAAGCTGTGACTGGAATTATTTTTTAAACCACTGTCCTGATATCTTCCCTACTGTCATTCACATAAAGAGCCTGCCCTGATTATACTATGATACATTATTCCTAATAAGATTCACTTGATGGAATCAGAATTATAAATTTTTAAATCAAATTTCAGGTGCAAATAGCTTTTAAATGGAATAAGGATTCATACTTAATTTAAGCATGTATACATTACTACAGGAATCACGGTTTGCGTGGTTTCCTTATGACTTGCGTGCCATGTTTTACACAGAACTTCCTTTCAAAAAAGTTTCTTCTTTCATACACCAAGGACTGTATTCCTATCACCTCATTTAGCCACTTAAATGATTTATGTCTACTAGAGAACAATCATCTAAACCATTTTCATAGTGGAGATGGAAGGATGTATCTATAGGCAATTCATCCGGCTTATTTTGAATGCCTGTAATAGGACAGGACAAGTCACTTTCTGTAATGCTATCCTCCTTCCATGGACTGAGGAGCGAGTCCAGAAACAATCCAGGACAACACAAATATATTTCAGATGGCTTTGCATAGGATATGTGAATTTTATTTTCTTAATCTTAACCCAGTCTGAGGGCATGGGAAAATGTGCTGATTCCTATAACAGAATAGGTAGGTTCATATCTGGCAATAACAGCTATTTTGGTTTCAAAACTTGTTGATTTATGTGGTGGAATTGCCAAGGAGCTCTTGCACAGGCCAAGACTTCTCAGCTCTGGGTGCTATATAAAGACAGAAATAATATTTCCTGAAAATTACAAATTCAGACCAAAACATGAGAAAACTGCTTTAAGATATAACCAAAACTTGGATTATTTCACAAAAGCCATGAAACATTAACTTATTATTTTTGTAATAAATTCTGGACAAATCTTTATAACCACCAGCTGTATGGTGCATAAAATAACAACTCTCACCATGAGCCAGCTATCAGATCCTGGTGAAGTAAATATTTTTCCTAGAGGTATTTTTAAGAGGAAAGAGACTTGCTACTAAAAAGGTCATGGTGCTGCATTCCTGACTCTGGTAAAAACTCCACTGAATTCAATAGATGTTTTGCCTGAATACTGATGACAAGATTTATGTTTCCGCTTTTCCCATCTGAAACGTGCACTTCAGTCATTGTGTCATTTTAATGGCCTTGTAATGGGACGTCCCCTTAGGTTTGGATTAGTTGCTTCCTACAGTAATCTCATATTGCTGAAACATTATAATCACATAAACACAGTTTCCATATGCTAATTCTTCATTTGTTTTGATTCGGTAAGCACATTTTAATGGCATTAGCACAGATTCTCTGTAGACGGGTGTGAGAATCATTTCATTGTAGTTACATTACAATGTGAGATTAGAGCAACATTAAATCCAGATTGCTGTGACATAAAATTTACAAAAAAAACCCCAAAAATAATGTCTCAATGGGTATTAGCTGTATCCACAAAAAGTTAAACACAGCTGCCATCTAGAAACAAGGGCTGCCCTGGCTGCATCAAGAGCATTTTAAGTGGGTCTTTCCTTTATAACCACACAGCCCTGGAAATTGTGGTATAGAACAGGCTCACTATATATTTACAGATGGAGGAAATGTTTTAAGTATTGAATTCTAGTCTGAGCAACCCTTACAGAGCATGGAAAAGCACTAATTAGAAATATGTGACACATCTGTAGGGAATTACATTATTATAATTATTAGTTAGTCTATGCTGTGTTATCTCACCGTTCCCCACATGTAAACAGTTTGGGACAAAGGAAAAAGTTAGCAAGATAAAGGAAGAGGAGAGGCAGAGGGTAAGAGAACATGTGTAGACTATGCCAGGAAGAATTTAAAAAATTAACTTATTTTCCTCTTCCCTCATGCTTCTGCCAACCCTGTAGAGGTTTACAGGAACTCAATACTGCCCTTCCCCTTCCCCACCAGACAAGCAAGCCTTCTAACCTTTCCAGTGGATGCATGCCAGATCTATTTTGCCTTCTTCAAAAATATATTCAAGATTGCTAATTACAGAGCCAACATGCCTGAAACCCAGCACTCCCTCGGACAGAGATTTCAGTAAGCATGGCCTTTTTGCTCATGCACGTTGTCAGGGAAGCACAGCTACAGGGGCTGTGGAACTGAGCTTGCCACAGCTGGGTGGCTGAGTGCAGCAGGAGGACAGAACTTGCATTTGCTCCAGGACAGATGCAGACTCACCTGTCATTTAGTCCAGCAATTCCTTGTGCACCAGGCACCGCAAAGGTGTCCAAGACCTATGACACTCTACTCCTACACAGGCACTCTCACACCATCACTAGTTTGTTACATGAGATAACAACACATCTTACATTGCTTTTTTTTGGGTTACTCAGACCAAGAAACAGAATTTGAAAATGAGTGGAGTACTGAAAAAATTGAGGTTTCTGGGCAAACTCCTGTCTCTTCTGTAGAAATGGCAGCTATGCTGCTCTGAAGGTGATGGATTATTTTCATTAAAATCATAATTGTTCTTCCCTGTCTTCAGAATTGACATTTGTCACAATAGGTATTGGTCTTTTTCCTCCCAAAATGGAGCTATGAGAGTACTATGATTTCTGAACTTCAGGCTAACTCAAGGCTTTGTGTCCTAAGGAACGATGTCACACAGGAGAGTTTTCATGCCTTGAATAAAGTTCTCATGAGAGAGGAAGGGAACACTTACGGTGCACAAACTCCTACCTAACCCCACAGGAGCATATGCTGCAGCTCTTCCCTTTGTGGGGCACCTGCACTTTCCCACCTTTGGGTGGCTCAATCTTCATGCAGCACACATACAAACCTCACCATTTTGGATCTGTAAGCTCTTGACTGGGTAGAAATTGGCCAACAGACTCAAAGCCTAGAGAACTCTTGGAGGGATTATTTAAAAAGCATAATCTACTCTTCCTTGCCACATTTTTTCATGAAACACACTATTCTGGAAATACTCAGAATAATGGGTTAATGTTGTGGCCTTCAGTAACCTACCTCTGGTTCCCAAACCATTCAAAAACATATTTCATTAAGAAGCCAAGATAAAAGACATGCTAAATATGTTTTTTACTAAATTTTCTATATATGGTTTGAGCAACCAAAAATCCTTTACACTACAGAAGTGAGAAGGAATACTAAAAGTAAGACTTTATATAAGGTCACAGTATGTGCTATGAAAAAGAATTAGGAGATCTTTAGCCAAGCCTTATATAATCCAACTATGATAAAGAGAAGTCTCATCAAAATATGCAGGTACACACATACTCCACAGCAGCTAAAGTGCTTGAGTGGCACTGTCAATGTTCTACAATCTAAAAGCAAAGTGACTTAAATTGTAAGAGAAATGCAAACACTAGTACACATATGGGAAAGGCCAATATATTGACCCCCTGCCCTCAGAACCTTTGAAAAGCACACTCAGATAAGGAGCTGGAATAAGCGAGAAGCAAAGCTTTTAAATGTTCACCTGAAAGGAAAGAGAAAATTCTTACAGCTTCTTCCCTCTGTGGCTCAGCTCGTGGCAGACAGACCTTCCAGCTTTGCACAGTTTGAGGGCTATGTTCTGGCTCTAGCCAAGCTTTAAGCCAGGCATATCTAAATCAGATTGCTTCCTTACAGCTGAACTGCCACACCAGGGCAAGTGCAGTGGCTCGCACCAGTCTCACAGGGTGGACAAACCTTGGGGACCAAAGCAAGCATGTCTGATTTGCCCCAAGAAGCAGAGTCCAAGTCACTTCGTATAAAGAACTTTGCACAATTTTTTTTTTCCAATTTGGTTAAAGTTTAGCTGTTGTGACCAGAATAGTCATACTTCTACCTTATTTCTGTAAGATAAAGTCTCAAAATCTAGGCTTCTCTGAGCAAAGTCACATTGAAGTTTCTCTTCCTCAGAGAGATCTGAGACCAGCATACCCCTAAGTGTTTTTTCATTAACATCTCTTTAGAAGAACTTCAGGGGATTTTACATTTTGGGCAGCTTCCAAAATTACTCCTGATAAAAGGTCAGATAAAAATTCTCCTCCAGGGTCAAACATTACATTAATTATATTTTACATTCACACATAGTGTTTTTAGGCCAAAAATCAGAACTCAAGTCACATTATGCTATATGCAAATATGGGCTATGTCCTGCATGTTGATACATACATTCATATTCTTAAGACTTAATGAAATCACATTTGCTTCTCGGAGGTTCTGGGTACAAGCACATACACTTCTTCTTGCTAGGATAACAACATGCAGGAAAAAAAGTCTTTTCAGGAATGCATACTGAGCCTTCATTCCCTCTAAATTTCAAATTTGAAATAAGCATACATCTAACTCCACTCTTTGCTGTTATTCTCATTAACTTTCATTGGTTTTCTCTTTACTTAAGGTCAAATACATGTATTTTCACACGAGCTTAAACATTTCAGTAAGCATTGCTGGGTGAAGCATTATCACTCACTTGCACAGTCCTACAGAGCCACACCAAATCATCAAAGATCTATGATCTTTACATGCAGAAACGCACCACACAAATCTAAGCAATGGGTGAGTGATATGCACTACTACCTCTTGATCAAAAACTCAGATGAATGAACCCCAACATCAGCTTTGCCACAGAACACAGCAGTCACTGATCGACTGAGACCTGTAAAGCCATGCATGGTGGAAAAGAGCATGGGGATTTGGTTTAGTGTCTCATTCAATATCACAGACTGCAGCAACTGAAATAAGCAGGGGCTTCCAGAAAACCATTTTCTCTGCTAGGGAGAGATAAGTTTAGACGCACAGAACTGAATTCAATGTGCCACTACTGCAAACAACTGTATCACAAAATTTGCAACAGATTTGAAGACCTAACGGGAAAAAATACCCTGAGAAAAGCCTTTGGACTGTGACTTTTCTCTGTAACCGTGTCAGGAAATGGAAACTGTATGTACTTCTCAAGGTCCACTTCTGCTCTGAAGAAACAAGTCCACACAAGAGAAGTTAATGTGAGTCAAGGGAAAGCTCAAAGCTGATGGGTGTAGCTCAAGGAGTATCTTTTACCTCAGAGACTGCCTTTACAGTCTGCATGCTTTGTCAATGGTCAGAGTCAATGACCTCTTGCTTATACAAGTCCTGTTGTTTTTAAGTTCTTACCCCCAGCTGGGTACAACAGTGGAATGCTAGGAATAACCAACACACACAAGTCGACAAGCTGACAAAACTGTCAGGTTGCCTCCATATTCTTCTATTTCTTTTCCAGGTATTGCTGAATCTTCAGTCTAAACCAGAACTGGACACAGAACCCTGCCACTGTTTTGCCTTTTTGTATGACAGAATTTCTGAAAGAAGACACAAACTCAGTATTTTTGTCCTGGAAACTATTTGTCTTTCAAAAAATCCTGGCTACCCAGTCTAAAGTGAACAACAAAGAACAAAGTCCTGCAATAAAATTTACAGAACACCTGAGTTCAAGCATTAAAACCAGTTGAAGATTTCCAGACCCATCTGAAAATGACCCATCTGCCAAAAGGTACACACATCACAGCAAAAAAAGAGGTACATTCCTTTACTTGATCACTAATCCTCACTGTAGTGACTCTGGACTGGGCAAAGACAACTGTGGGATAAAACAATTCCCCTTTTACATTTTAAGGAAAGAGATGAGATTCCAAAAGAGCAGAAAAAGGGAGTAGTTCAGCAGGTAACATACCATTCTTTGATCCTACCTCCTCCACAGAAGTTAGTTCAAGAAAAACCCTGTGGCTTTGTCTACACAAAAGTAGGGTTTCAGAACATCTTTGAGAAGAGTGATTCTACATTTCTGAGGTCCAAGTAAAACACTGTGATTTACTTAAAACTGCCATCTAAGACATGGTGGTGGTGGTCTTTCTTCTTACTTCCTTCTTATCTGAGTAGTTAAGTACTTGTGAAACATCTCAGCTATTGTTAGGACAAAATGCTTTTCTTGGACTACTACTGTCAGACCAAAGACATGGCCACTGCTTAGAAAACTCTGAGGAAGATTTTTAATTTGTGACCAGAAAAATTACACTGAAGCAGAAAACCTACCCTACCAGTTTTGATAAGATGTAATTTCTTCTTAGAACTAGAGGGATGGGATACTCCCCTTCCCTTCCAATACAGCTGGCAATCCAATTTTCCAGAAATGCAGAAAATGTAAAAGAGTTCAAAACTGCTTTGAATCAAACCAGAGACTTGAACTTTAGGTTTCCACAGCCTAGATGGATCTCCAACTCCCTCATACCAGACAGGTGGCCAGTCCGATGCAAGCAGAAGCCTCACTGTTTTCATGAACCTTAAGAAGTATTGCTTTCATCTGACTAAAAAATGAATTTGTTCAGTATTTCAAGTCCTGAAAGATGGGAAAAACATTTTAGGTCTACAGCAAGTGAAATAAGGAAAAAAAATCACAGAATGTTCAGAGGCATAGTCCTTTAATAAACACAGAACTCACTGGTGCCATATGCTTCACTATATACTGATTTTTATGTGTGAGAAGCAAGCTGATGGCTCCCTAACCACAGAGGGAAGCTGTGACACTTGTTCCTGCTGCACCATGCACTAATTTAATAAGTTAGCACTGGTCACCTACATGAAATATAATTAAGTATCTGAATGCCATTGTTGCCACCTTTGATTATAACTATGAAAATGAATGTGATGATGGTGACAGGATGGCAAATATTATATCTGTTAACTTCCAAAACATGAGAGACATTCATAATAATAAATGACACTTATGTAGTCTTTAATAAGGCAGTCTCAAAGTACCTGACAAAATGATACAAAACTACTTATTAGAAGCATTGCTTCACCCATCACTGGAACACAGCCCCCAGCAGAAAGAAGGCAACAACCTTTAAACACTACAGAACATACTATGACAGAGGATGTTGAATAATGTATCCAGTGTAAAGCAGAAGGGAATTCCAGACAAGCAAAACTAAATTTCCCAAAAGTAAGTGACCTCCAGCTAAAAATCTGTTTCATTCAAGAACTGTCACAAGCCTCTAGCATACAGAAGATACTACCCTTAGCAAGAGACACCTGAAAAAAAACCACTATGTTTACAGGGATCTTAGAGATCATTCAAGTACTTGCTAGGCTCCTCAGAGTTCCTCACCAACAGGACCTGCATGCTTCAACTTGCGACCAAACTAACCACAACACAGGACCTGATGCAGAGGGGTTGCCAAAACCCAAGGCCACTGCCCAGCAGCGGCTTCACCACCGTGCTGAAGCACACTTGGCAGGGGGAGCTGAACCTCCCTCGCTCAGATTCAGCCTCCCTTCCGCAGCTCCCCAGCCGGTGCCAGGGGCGCGGGGAACCTGCCGCAACCGTGTCCTGGAACGGGCAGCAAGCCTCAGGCCACCGAGGGCGTAGGAATCCCAACGGGGCACATAGGCAAGTCTGGAGCTTTGCTGCTGAGCCTTGACAGGCTTAAAGCAACTCTGGAAGCATCTTGCAGAGGGCTGCTGGTGCTTCCAGATGGAGAGGCAGCTGAAGGCAGGCTCTGAAGGTCCCAGTTTTGGATTGAGGCACTTGTTCCTTCACAGAGACACCCTCAGGAACTGTCGGGAGAGGAGTACTAGAGAGGACGTAGTTCCAATATTTAACTTGTTATGGCTGTACAAATATTAAATACCACCACTAATAATAGCAGCGTAGCCGCACTCACAGAGTGAAGCCGCCTGAGCTCGGGCTTACTCTGTCGGTAACTATCATCTGGCGCTGTAAAACGCTTTTGCAGAGAGGAGCTGCTCCTCCCCTCACACTCCAGACTTGCTGCGGGGCTCCCCGCAGGAGCCCTGNAGGCGCTCTCCAGCCCCGCTCGCTCACCGCGCGGGCCCGACCGTCCGCCGGCAGCGCCGCACCCCGCAGGGGCCCCGGCTGGCACTGAACCGCGACCGCCCCGAGCGGGGCGGGACTTCCCGGGGACGGGAGCGAGTGGTGGAGCAGGCTGGGGGCGGTGGGGCCTGGGGAGCCCGGGGAGCCCGGGGTGCCGGACGTGAGGGCTGGAGAACGGCCGGGGAGCGGAGCGCTGCCCCTCTGCCTCCCTGCGGGGAGCCGCCCAGCTCTCTGCCCGCTCCCGGGCCCCAGCAGCTCCCCCGTGCAGCGAGGGGCAGCTGTGCTTTGTGTCATCCTTGGCTTCTAGTACGAATGAGAGTCGGTGGCTGTGAGCATCCTGCCTGTCCTTGTGCCTACCCCCTGCTTACACAGAGAGGAGGCTGGAATCCACTGAGTCATTTTGGGGAGGCGCGGGGGGTGGGAGTGGGAGTTCGCGCTAAATGCTTGGGCTTGCAAGCGGCAATATTTTCTAATCTGCCCTTCAATGCAAATAGGAAAGTTGAAGAAGCACTTGCAGGTATCTACACACAGGATGACAATGACTGATTCTGGAGGAAAGTGCAGGTCCAGAGTATGAAATGAAAACACAGCTAACACCAAGTTAGAATCATAGAATGATTAAGGTTGCGAAAGTCTTTTGCAACCTTTGCAAACTCTTTTGCAGTCTAAGGTTGCAAGATCATCGAGTCCAACCTTTGACTGAACACCACCATGTCAACCAAATCTTGGAACTAAGTGCTGTACCACTTCCCTGGGCAGCTCATTCCAATGCTTTTTAACCCTTTCAGTAAAGAATTTTTTCTGATAGGGAATTCACTTTCAGAAACCTTTACCGAGGATCTCAAAAGTGTCTCATTTACCTAAGGCTCACAGCACCCAGTGTGGTACTATTCCATTTTGTAGAAGGGTAAACATGCTGGCAACATGACTTGACTAGCAAAGGCACAGGGACAGAATTTCCCTAGCTCTCACACATAGCCAAAGCTGCAGCAAAGTCACCCAGTGCACTGTGGAAACATGTAACCTGAAGTCAGGAAGAGGACCTCAAGCCTTTCTGGGAGAAGTACTTACTCTTTTCATACTATCTGTTCTACTTTGACTCTTTGGTGTTCCCATTAGTAACAGGCTGGGGCCAGCACTGCAGCAGATGCCTGCAAATGGATTCTCGTGTGCCTGCCTTTAATATGGCTTGGGGGAGATAGATCCTAGCTTTTATTCAGATCCCAGATAATCCTGTGATGCAGAAAGTGAGTGGGCAAGACTGGGAACGAAAGCCAATGCATGCTGATGCATGGGCCGTTTATCATCTATCTTACAGTGAAGGACAAAAGTGGAGGTAGTGGATGAAAAATGAGGAGGGTGCCGAAGTAAATAACTTCAGAGAGGTAGGAGGTAAAAGAAAGTTGTTCTTTTATGAAAGTGATGGAGAAATGAATGTGGTTTTTTGGCCTAAAAAAACCACAAAAAAACTAAAAGGAAGAAGGTATTTTGAGAATACTAGACCTGAGGATTAGAGTCCAGAATGACTGCTGATATTGGTGTGGGGAGGACACAACCTTTAGGATCTCAAGTAAAGGGAAATTACTGCCTAGTAAAGGAAAGTAGAGATGAAGACAGTGACACAAGTGAAATGTTTGGGATCTTTTGAACTAGCATCCACTCACCAGGAATATGCAGTAGTGATTAATAAAAATAGATGGCTGGAGCTAAGCTGCTGGGATGGTTCCAGTTGTCCACATCACTTGTTTTTATTTGCTTCTCATATGAAGTCAAGTGAGTAGGGGCCCCGCAAAGATTAAGTGGAAATACGAAGGCCTGTCATTTCTAATGGCTTGTATTTCAACATGTTCATATTGCTGGGCAGTCAGTTCAGGAGAAATTATGTATGAGAGGTATGTTAAAAATAGTCATGCAATGTGTTTTGGATCATCATTTGTCACTGGCCATATCCAACCTTTTCTGAAGATTTGTGATGAATTTTACATAAGGCCTGCACTTCTACATCTTTAGTGTTTTAAAATATACAAGCAGTATTAAAACTTTGGTAGGTACAAAGTAAAATCATATTCAATCTGCATTTTTACACATGCAGAATGAGCTTCTCTTTAAAGTAATCTTCACTATGTCCAAAGCAAAGACAGACACTATATTTTTGATTTTTACGTCCTTGACTTCAACCTGCTACAAAACAGAGGCTTGTAAACATAAAGTAATGGGAATGCCTCGTTCAGACCAAATGCATAGTGAACAGTGGAAACAAGTCAGCAGCTGGTAGAGTCTATACATATGACACTAGGTTCACAATTTAGGTGATATACAACCTTGTGTAATGCATCTGGCATTTGTATCCACTTTTCCAAACCTGAAAACCAGGCTGTGGTCTTTCTAGAAATATTGAATTGGTTGCAGGATTAAATGGTTCATGAAATTGGGGAATCAACCAATTGCCCACCACCCTTGCCCCCCAAAGCTTCTCAGCTATACAAACAACAGTGACAACTGTCAGTAACATCACAAGCTAAAATATCCATATCACATAGTTCAGAAACAAGAAGTAGTTTGCTATTAAAAAGAAAAAAAAAAAAAAAAAAAGGGGTTCTTTATTTTGCCAGGTCTGCACTAAAGCAAGTCTTGATGTCAGTAGCTTTTGCAGAAGTTACAGTTTGATCAGGTTTAAATCATGCTGTCCTTTTGTCCACCCCAGCCATGGCATGATCGAAGGAGCACTGAAGTTAATGTTCCTTTTCCTTCTGGGTCACTGTTGTAAACTCTGTCCACTGTTTAACAGTAGACACAAAATAAGGACCAAATGCTTGCAGTCCTTGAGCTTCCATAGCATTTCTTCTCTTTCCAAAGGTGTATGACGAAAAGAGACCAATAGTTGCAACATCAGGCCTGGGTGACCTAGGGGAAAGTGCTCTCAAGGGTCCATACTCAGAGGGTGCATAGATCCCAAAACCAGGTGGTTTTTCCCAGAGCAGAGAGGCTGTGAGAGTCACTGCCACCTGGGTAACGATGGAAACAGCTGAGCCACTACACTGGGACCCCAGGGAGCAGGACCCCTGAGATTCAGTGATCTCTTTCAGACTGAAATCTTCTGCTCGGGGCTCAGTTTCTCAGGTGATACAGAAGATAGAAAAACCATGCCATGTGTTAGTTTTACTCAGAGAACAATTGATAAGGTTTATAAGGGCAATAATTTTGCCCTTAAATGCAATATTTTTCTGCTTTGAAACAAGCCCCTTTTGGGGGGACTGTGGTAACTGTAAAACACTAAAGCATTCATTAGGCCAGCTGGGCTGCCCAGAGAAGTTGTGGAGTCACCATCCCTGCAGGTATGTAAAAGACATGTAGATGTGCTGCTTAGGGACATGATTCAGTGGTGGGCTTGGCAGAGTTAGGTTAATGGTTGGACTCAATGACCTTAGAGGTCTTCTCCAATCCAAAAATTCTATGGTTCTATGATTCTAATGTGACTGGAAAACCAGACAAAATTTCAGGTGCAAACAAGCGCTTCTTCAATATCATGCTGTCTATGAGTTCTTCTTCTGGAATGACTTGAAGAGAGAAAATTCCAGTTTGCTATTATAAAACTTAGTGACTGAAGGCCCCAGATTGCTCTTACTCCTTCTTCAGAAAGATAAGCACAGAAAGGAAAAAGAGGCAGGATGTAATTTAGGCACTATTTGTGCAAGGATCACTGCAAACATAAGCATTTGCACATGCTGGTGAGAAATGGGCAGTGAGAGTATCATTTGTGCATATGCACAATATAACCCACAAGTTGGTAGGATGAATAAATAGGAACTCCAGAGCATAAGAAATGTTGCAGAGCTAATTCATTCAAAAAGGGTAAAATAAGAAAAAAATAATCCTCCAGGGAGACCCTTTATTGATCATGCACTTTCCAAAGGGATTCCATGAACTTAGAAGGTTAGAAAGAATAATTTGCTTGTCAATCTGGTGTATGCCTATCGCTCTTAAATGACAGAACAACAAACAGGACTCCTTCTATGCATGCAGGACATGAATTGTATGGTAAGTAGGGTTTTAAAATCCACCATGACTGTTTGGAAGGGGATTCAGGTATGACTTTTTTGTTTAGGAAATGGGGTTTTATTGATTAAGTGTTATTCAACGACAGTGACTTTTTTTGAAAAATTCTGATGTACCATCTGAAGATGTAGATACCAGTCGGAGTGTTAAATTGCAGATGCTCCAAGGAGCAAATAAAAATCGGAAGAAGTAGGCAATACCTAATATTTAAATCGAAATAACACAAAGCTATTCATTAACAAAAGTAGAATGTGCAAAAGTAAATATGTCTCTAGAGGCAAAAGGCAGAGCAATGTTGACTTTGACTAAAGACTTACTTAATCCTACATTCTTAGTTTTTACTTGAGTTAGTGGAGGGTATTTAGAAAAAGCCAAGATAGGCTGATCATTAAGAAAGTTTGTAGAATTCAGCTTAATGTTATTTCAGAATACCATTGAATTCAATTCTCTCAGCACCTTCATCTGTTTTTCTTTTGGCTAGGCTAAAAACTCTAAGCAGCTTGTATGATGGTACCTCTTCTGTTATCTTGTTGATTAATATTTTAGGAGGTACGTATTTTCAAGCTTTTGTTTGATCCAAAAACAATTTTTTTCCCAGAGAGGAGTATGCAGACAAGTATTCCTGGGAGTCTGTAAGCTTCTGAGGTGTTTTCAGCAAAAAGTGCATGTTCACCTTCTGTGTTAAGAGAATTTTTTTCAAAGACGTACATAGTTTACTGGATCTAGATGACAAGTGTCTGCACAGACTTTATAGAAAATGACAGATTAAAGTCACATAAAATCTTAAACTGTAGGTGTCTTACTGTTGATGATGACACAATAGAGGAGCAGAAGAAGGAGAGGAATGAAAAGGAACAGAGGAGAGGAAAGGTTCACTGACAGAGTGGAAGATGGGCTGATGGGGCAATTTGCATAATTTATGAGGGCTGCTGGTCAACAACAAAAGATTCCCAAATAAACACTTCCAGCTCTTCTCAATAAACATTTTTTTGCAATGCAACAACAGAAAAAAAAAATAGAGTAAATTTTACTGTTTCATTCACTGTTATTGATTTGAACATTATAGTACTATATGGAGGACATTTTAAAGCAACTGCTGCTTTGTTTCCAGCTCAGTGCTAGGATGACTTTATTTGGTATCACAAAATTCAAGCTTATTTCTGCTGGTGATCACTGATAACACACATGAGTAAACCAAGAGTTGTCATTTCAGCCTGCCACTTTGCCTTCATTTTT
>WAAG01056858.1:0-15291 GCA_013390105.1 Tichodroma muraria | reverse complement strand
TTATTTAATTTGTTCTGGCATTGTATGAAGTGGTAAGGTCTGAATCCTTCATGACATGAGTACTACCCTGGAATACTCATACGCAAGAGATATCTGATATCTCATTGTGAAGAATCACTTTTAAAACAGCAAAGCTGTAAATCCCACAGGGAGTTGTAAAAGCAGTCTGTCATTCATTCTGAACATGAATACTTTATTCAGTGGAGAGGTTGGTCATTTCCTGCCTTCTTAAACATATGTTTAAATCAACTGAAGTTTTTTTGAAACTTAACTTTCTTCCCAAGATGCACAAGTGAGGTAGCTATGTAATGGCAGCTGTAAGATTACACGAAAGTACACAACACTGGCAACCAGAGGAGAGTGTGAAAGGTTAAGTCACCCATCAACTTTTAATGCATAAATCTATGTGGAAATCAAAAGGGCTATTCCAATTTGAATGTATATTTCTTACTCTATATTTCCGAACTTATTCACCTTCTATTTCACAGCTTCCCTATCACACAGGCATGTTTTATAAGCCTAGAAGAAGAAGGGATGAATAAAGCAGAGGCATTTTCTTACTTCAGAGAGAGACAAATATCCCCATCTGTTTCACAGAAGGTTAAGTAGATTTCTTTTTCTGAAAACTACCTACTAGGCAAATGTCTACTTCACTTTTATTTTCACTCTTGACTACATATCCACTTCAAATTCAGAATGCTTTTCTTTCAACTTATTTTCCCTTAAGGTGTTCAAAGGTGTGAATATATAATCAATGCCAGTAATTATACGAAACATTCTTTTCACAGAATTTTTGTGAAGAAGCAGCAAAACTGTGTTTCCAAAAGTACAAGTATTAGAATGCATACAATACCACTAGCTTTATTTTACTTGGTTATTTTTTCCCAAACCTGTCACATTTCCAATAAACAAAAAGTGCCTAAGTGCTGATGAGTTGTTTTCTTTTACTGAGAAAACAAAACAAAACAAGACCCAGAGCTACTATATACAATTCCCAACACAGAAGCAGTTCCTGAATTGGGTTGAATATTTCAAACATAATAAAGTGGTTGAAGTCTTACTATTTACAGTTGCAAAGGGCTACTACTGAACCTCTAGAAATTGCTTCTACTTCAGAGAAGTAACCTTACAGAAATTTGCAAAAGTATTTTGAAGTGCCAGTTCACATAAATTACCAGGTACAAGGAGAATCAACTTTCTCCAGATTATTCTGCACATGACTCCATGGTATCTAAATCCTTTTTTTGGATTCTCAGATATTTGGAAACTTTTTTTTTGTCCCATGGTGGACAGTAGAACAACACCTCAGACATCTGGATTAATGAAAACTTGGAAAGTGCATTTTTCAGTCTCTGGAGCATCCTATCTAGACTTTATCTTTCTGGGCTTTATTTCTGCCACAAAGCTTTTCAGGGAAAGTTGTGCACTTACAAATTGTCTCATTCTGCCTGTTTAAAAGTAAGGTTGGTGGTTATCTACTTTTCCTTAAATATATGAAAACATCTCATTTTTCTTTCAAAGTAGAATTACAGAGACATTGACTAAGCACAGAACCCCTTGACCAAATAATAAAAAAGTTTTTAAGAATCAAAGTGAATTGGAAAAGCAAAATGACCATACTTCTTCAACTGATATATTCCTGACAAAATTATGAAACAAGCTTTCATTTATGGAGATTAGTATTGCTCATATTTTTTAAATTTTAATTACAAAAATTAATGCACATTTTTTCTTACAGAGAAATCATGTTTTTCTATATGCATATTACAGCTCTTTTACTTAGCCAGTCTCATTTCTTTTTTATTTCCTGTCAAACTTTCCTAAAAGCCTTCTTTTCTCTAGTTTATAATGTACTCCACAATAACCTTACCTATTTATTTATGAGCTTACTTATCCTCCCATATTTTGTAGAACAGAGACTTTTATATTTGGGTTTTTTTGGTGGCATTTTCATCTTTTTGTAACAGTCAAATAATTTTCTTAATACATCTCATCATGGTCCTCAATCCGTGGGCTTTTCTGAAGTGCCAATCATCACTTTGGAGAGAGCATGGCAACTTTTTCCAACATCACAAACTAAGAATCATTAGGAAAAGTCATCAAATTACCTCTGTATTTTAAATGAGCAAGCTTAATGTCTGAAATTTTGCACTAACTTTGCTGTTAGGTGACATTGTTTTTCATTTCAAACTATACTGCAGGCCATCTGGGACCAATGAAAGCCTTTTATATGACTTTAACCTGCCTAGGATGAGGATTTGAAAGAGGAGAATAAGGTACATAACAGTTAAGTTAAAATTTCTCAAAGATACTCTGCAAATGTAAAAATGCATGAGAGAAAAATAAAGGAAAAAAAATTGTTCCCTTATGGTAGTGAGCAAACCACTGACATTTGCATGCTTCCTTGTGCACTCTTTAATATTGCCATGACAGTTTCAGTATTCAGTTTCATAAGGTTTTTGCTTTCATATAAGAATTTCAATGCCTTTATGAAAGAGTGTACTGGCCATTCTGTACTGAGAAGTAGCTCATCCATATAATTGGAAACTTCAAGCAGTTTTATTAAAGAAAATGTTCTTAGTGAAGAAGACCAATGCACTAGAGTTAAATCCAACTCTTAAGACTTAGGAAGCAAATTTTTAAGATCTTGGCTCTCTGCTGCTCCTTCAAGTGTAACTACATAGAACTTCCTATGCATACATAAAAGATGATCATGCTGAGACAAACTAAAGATTTATCTGGCACAGCAACCTGTCCACGAAGTGGCCAACAAAAAAAATGCTTAGGGAAAGACCATTCAAAATTGGTAAATATGGATTCTCATGTTCTGGGACCTACCTAGAAGTTTTAGAAATGCATTTAATATATTATTTTTTTTCCTCAGTTCTGTCTTCTAAAACTTTATATAAAAATTATTTTTCCTGTTATAAACTTCTTGCATGATAAAACAGTAATGTCCTGATGCATACAACCAATCAATTTCAATACTGGTGTGCAGATATTAGCATTTGGAAATATTCATGCAGGTATTTGTATGTGGAAACTTGGGCCAACTCCCCACTGGAAACCAGGACCTAGAAGTGTATTCCTAAGTGACTGCTCATTTATAAACTCAGGTATACATGGAAAAGAGAAGATTTAATAGCAGTCTCATTAAGTCCCTGTCATACAGAAACTGACTGAAATGGTGATGATACCTAGGGAAGTGACAGATAGACTCATGACTATTTTTTTACTAAATATATGGGTGTTGTTCCAGTTATGTTAGTGAGAATTATGTGTGCATATTAAGAAGGAAATAAATCAGCCTGCAAAGTACTGAAAGTGTGCAGGTGTTCCCACTTTTATTTTTTTCTTCATTAAACTGCTCATTTGTAATTTCCTCATGTATTCATATCCCCTAGAACTCTCAGCTGAACATTTTTTCCACACTAAATCCTCACAAACGTTTATAAAATCTTGATTTTCTAGTAAATAGTCTGTATCCCTTCAGTAAAAGAAGAAAAAAAGAAAAAAGAAAATGTAAAGACAGCAATGTGGAACAACGTAAAAAACA
This sequence comes from Tichodroma muraria, assembly GCA_013390105.1. Classification (NCBI taxonomy): domain Eukaryota; kingdom Metazoa; phylum Chordata; class Aves; order Passeriformes; family Sittidae; genus Tichodroma; species Tichodroma muraria. The sequence continues at coordinate 11,735 of WAAG01056858.1, read as the reverse complement.
AATGATAGCAATTTCAGTGTTACAATATGCAACATTTTGCCAAATATCCTATGTGTATATAGACTACCTAATTTCTATATTCTGACGGAATAAGATCTAGAAACTGAAATGTAGCTCTTCTGTTATTTGTTTATTCAGAATATTTGGTATTGCTCAGCCTTCATTTAAACCCTGAAATTTAGTCTCCATTTTTCAGATATTTTCTGCATGACATTTTTAGTGACTTGAACCTTCCAATCCCTCTGTACAATGAAAACACATTTAGACCATCTCATATTCTTTCCTGTCATCTAGAGGAACTATGGAAGAGGGTCTATCTAGTTTATTTCAGAAAATCTATGTCCTTCATAAATATAATTTTTTTCCTGATTATATCTAAGCAAAATTCTGAAAAGATAATTTTGTTATTTTGAAGATTTCCGAATACTGTAGTCTTACCAGTGGGGCGACATGACTTGCTTCAATCTGGTTTGCAGAAGACATCTTGCCTCTTGGTGCCAGGTGCTAAGTATTGTGTCAAATGGCTCCGCACAGGGAGTTGTGCTTAAGCCATGGTCATCTGCGAGGTCTGCTCCTATGCAGTGGTAGCACGAGTCAGCTGGCTCCCTGGTCTGGAGCACGTGCAGCGCCTGATGCAGGAATCCGACGGTGGCAATGTGAACAGACTGTGGACCAAGAATGAAGGATATTGTAGCACGCTGGGTCTGGCCCGAGCAATTTGGACAGCGTGCTACCTCGGGAGATCAGTGAAGAGTCTCGAAAGTGGTGATAAAAATGAGGGATGGACACTATTTAATGACCCAAAAGTAAAAGACTTTAATACCGCAAAATAACAAATGTGCAAACGCTGAGCATGGTATACAGATGCACCAAAAAGACCCAGGGACTAGGGCAGGATACAAACTTATGAGGTAGGTTAGGGGAGGAGTCTGAGGGGAAGGGTCCAATCACAAACGAGAACTAGAAACATAACTATGTATGGAACAGGTAACAAACCAATCAGTAACAATAGCTCAAAATATAACCTTATGTGGAATAACTAAATTAACACAAGAATTCCCAGGGGGTGATGGGATTGAGCTTTTGCTCACCGTAACTAAGGGGATTTTCCCCACAGCCTTAAAGCCTTCATGGACTCCAACAGGAGATGACTTCAACTAGTATGAACCTTCAACTAGGTGAGAGGATGGAGTTATGACCCAGTATGGTATACCCAGAAATATGCTTGACCACAAGAAAGGAGAATGAGACGTGCCATGAAATACCTGGTCTGCTCAGAACACAGACTTTCTGAGACTGTTCGATCAGGTGCTATTGGTCTCACCTACAACTTTCTGTGCCAGTGGTACCAGTCCATCTGAAATGAAGTAACAATTGTTCTAACCTGCCAAATGTTGATATCGGCTTTTTTATCACTATCTCAGGCAGCAGATGTGCAGAAGCTTCTTGTCTTAATTTAACAAAAACCTTCAAAGCCTCTCATCTTTCGTTCAGTATTAGATAATTGTTTGATTTCCATATCACAGACCTCTGACCTTCCAAATGTTACATGTTGACTGAATTTTCAGACAAGTGTGCTGGTAGTCAGTCCTTAGCAGTGCAAGCATATTTTGCTCTTCACACTTTTGCCCATATTTGCGTTAACAGGAGAAATGTCATATCATAAATCTTAGGCATATGGCAGAATTGCCATCTCTTTCTGTTCAAATCAAGCTTGAAAGTACTGCATAGATATATGATTTCTTACAAGCAGAAATTTTAATTCATTGGCATTTAAGGTGAGGCAATTGATAATTTTAGGCCTTTTGTTGTTAGTTTAGCAATACTTTAATGGGATGTAGGTTTTTAAACATAATTTTTTGAGAGTAAAATACTAATATTCACATGAAAATCTTATTTATTATTCTAGAAATTTGCTTATAACATTAATAACATTCATTCTAGAATTAATAACATAACATTCTAGAAATTTGCTTTTAACATTAATATTGCATTTAAAAAGAGGTAAAATCTGGTATGACAACAAGATTGGATATAAAATATTATATATTGTAAAACAAAATCATACAGGGCTTACACATTCAAAGCACATACTGCATTTTTTGACATTTCTACTAAATTAATAATTATGTCAACTACTTCCATATGCAGGAAAAGTATTCTGTTGTATTGTTATAGTGTTTACTTAAAATTGTGTGTCCTCTGCAAACTGTTAAATAGGTAAATGGCAAAAATCCTCTTTCAAGAAAAGTAATGTTACCATAGTACTGAATCTTAGAGTATCAGCATTAGATTTAAAACTTACAGAATGGAGAACAATTTTTATTTCTTTTAATACAAAACACAGCTGATTTTAGGGTTACCAACTATTTATTAGATAATTCTTACACACAATAATTGTCATCTACATTAGTATTTATGATATTTCATAAATTCAAAATTTGTCTAGTTTGCAATAAAATTTACCTTGCTAATCTATTTTGTGAAAAAGTAAAGACAATTAAAGTAAAAAGCAATTATAAACTAAAAGAGCAATTAAAAAAGTAAAAAAGCAATTAAAAAAAACTACAGAAAACCCCATTAATCTAGGCTGTCAATTTTCTGTTAAAGCCAACAATAACTTCATGCCATTTTGTTGTATTACTTTGACTGATAGGATGATGAAATTAGAATATACTGAAGAATATAAAGGGATAATTTCAGCCAGTTGTATAGAAAAGCAAAGTAGAGCAATGCTAGAATAAAGTAATAATTTTATGATTTCAGCCTGTATTCTTATTTCAGTGACAATTATATCCTTCCTCCATATTCTGTATTTGTACAACCAAAAGATGGCAGTGCTTCATCAACAATTCCCATAAAGTTTAAGTTTATCCTTAGGTCACCATTTACAATACAGGAAAGCTTTAAGAAAATGCACGGTTTTACAAGATACCCAGTCTCCTTCTCTAAGCAAATTTCAAAGGGAATAGAAAGGGTTCCAATTTGTTTTTAAGGTGTTTTTGTTCTCTGACATCTTACAAAGCTTGCTTGATTAATATTTTCTGTCTCACCAAACAAGATTTTGTAGACTACTTAGTATATAGGAATAATTTACGTCAATTTCTCCTATTCTAAGGACCTAAAAATTTAGGTAATTCTGCATCTGGCAGTGACTCATCTTCATAGGTTTATAATCTTTCCTCAAACTCTTGATGTTAAATCTGATGCCAAATCACTAACCATTTTAAATAGAGACCAAAGACAGTAGTGTAAAATTTTGTTTGAACACAGTAATGTAATTTTAGGAGGGTTTTCTCTCTGTTTAAAACACAGGAGCTAATGTTTTTTTTTTATAAGAACCATGTCTCAAGTTCACGTTTCTGCCTATTCTTTTTCCATATTTATGTTCCTTGGAACACTTTCTTTTCTTTCAAAAAGTTTTTCACAACAGTTTGGTATCACAAATGTTTTGGCAGAGTCTATGCTAGTGTTGTTCAGCATATCTGTGTCATAAGCATGAAACAGATCTATACTGTTTACCCTGACCCTAGATTTGTTTTACTTTTATGATTCTTCTCAGAGATACATTCTATTTCATCCAAAACATCTTCTTGTAAATAAGAAAATTATGACATAACAACTGATATACTTACAAATTAATGAAGAGTCATGTTAAAATTTATTAAATTGTTCTATTTTAATTCATTAATCTCTTTTAATTCATATCTACCTTTGTTCAAAAATGTTTCCTGATCTGACAGTTTGGTTAAAAGGTTAATTAAGCCCTGTATGCTTCATTTATTCCTTCTTGAAATGAGGATACAGATTCTAATATTTCATAAATAATTTTTAATTATAATGATAAGTTATATATAAATATAAACACACACATACATACATATAAAGATATGAAAATCACAGGATCATAGGGTCATAGAATTTGGGTTGGGTTGGGTTGGAAAAGACCTGTCCTGTATTTACAATCCCTCTGCTACAAGCAGACACCTGTTGCTAGAAGGAGCTACATAGTATAAGTATTGTTTTATATACATCAACATCAGTAACATATTTGTTGTGTTCTCAGGTCTAAATTTTAGAAATGGAGTAATCTAGCCTGATATTTGTCATCAGTTAATATCCTTAGGAAAGACATGTATAAACACAGAATTAGTAGACATCTTATTATTTAAAGATGAAGGTGTTTGGTTTTCTGAAACTGGTAGACCAGAAATGCTCAACAAACTGAATATCAGAACATTATTATTCCTTACTATAAATTCAATTATATTGAATACAGTTATATTATATTCCTTACTATATTCCTTACTATAAATTCAATTTTTTTAATAGAAACTCATCTCACTTTTTTTGCTAATATGACTTTATGCACAAGGGGATATATGTGTCTTGAGATATCCATAATTCAGTTTACAAAAGGTACTAAAATAGTCTCTTTTAGTAAAAAATTAGTTTTCTGCCAGCTCACCTGCTAGTTTCTGGCAACTCATTTGGTTGTCTATCACAGACAAGCAGCTTTTGGTTATGCTGATTACATATCAGCATTTATATTTGCTCATCAGTCCATATTCACAAAAGTGTCTATTTTGGATGATGCAAATCCCTGGGCTTTTTGCCTCTTGTGCTTTTAACAGGTGTATGAACATAAAATGTCATTTAAACAAAACTTTATCTATTCAGAATGAAGTAGCTTGATCCCAAGTAGAGCTTGTCAATAGACATTCTGCAGTTTTCATATGAAAAGTTTTTTTCCATCAGATGGTGAATAACCTGGGGAAAAAAATATTTCTATTAACAGTCATCTGAGGGGGAAAACTATGAAAAGAAATGAGTAAGGATAGACTTGCAATCATGAGAAAGTGAAGGAGCAAAAATGCCTGTTTCTTCAACACCCAGTACTTGAAATGTTTCAGACTAATTGATTTTTTTCAGCCTGGTAAAATTTCAGTCCATGCTCTCCTTCACCATACATCTGCTGTAGATAAGATGCAAACCAAACTTCTCAAGTTTAGTTTAGTGACTTAAAGTGTCTTTTAACAATGCTTCCCACCTGAAAGAGCCTTCTAATTTTAGACAGAATTTGGAATCTAATACTATGGAAATAAAATTCTTAAAGATTAAAAGACATAATTTTGCAGTTTCTGATGACAATTGATTCCTCCTACACTAATTATTTTACCTCTTAACCTGTACATGATCTATGACATTTTTTTCCCTGAGCAGGTTCTTTTTTAAGATAATGATATTCAGTAACTCTCAAGCCTTCTTATCCTGAATTAGACAAATGCCAAAAAAGTCTAGATATCTGTGAGCCCACAGTTTGCAATCAAAACTAACTTTCTTCCTAATCTTAACAAAGCATGTCCTTTGGCTATCTTGAATGTCACTTGGATAATGTCAGCATTTAGACATAACTGAAACATAAATTTAGCCTATATAATAAAATATTTCAAAGCATATTAAGAAACCTGAGATGAAAATTACTATTTACAAGCTAAGGACTTGGTTTGTGTTAAACATAGCACAACAAGCATATAATGATGTACCATATGGTAAAGGTTTGCATTTTTATTTTATATTTATACAGACATGCAAGGATAGCTTCAGGGAAAAAAAATCCAGATCCATATCTCATCTCCTTGATACTGTTTATGTGTACAAATCAGCTTTTATTCAAATTCCCACTGTCTCATGCCTTAGACGTCACACACGTACTTTTGCTTTGGTAAATGTAAACTCTTGGGATATTTTCATGGAAAATATTCTTTTTCTTGGTCTCTGCATTCACCATGTCCTCTTTTCCTGTGTTTTTTGTTCTGTTAGACCAAACACAACCTGATTACCTTGTATTACCCGGCTTCATGATTTATCCTATTATTCCTTTTGACTCCTCAGTGCTACTTTCAATATGCCCCTTGTGGGAATCTCTATTGCAGAGGCTGAATTTTCTGTCAAGTATCTGCACACTTTGGCCACACATGACAATAGTAAACCCATACATTGTAAATAAAAAAACACAAGTGAAAGTTAATAATAGCAATAACACTATTTATGTCCTTTCACTTGTAAGAGATATTGTTAAAATGTTTTGTGCAATAAGCCATCATCAGTGCACAGGAGTTTTTGCTTTAATCCATGGAATTAGGGTGAATAGTTTTTCATAAGGTATAAAAATCATAGACAATCATTTTCAGAGTTATTAGAATTCTATGTGTACTGGAAGGATCTAGTCTATGCAAATACAAAAATGTAGTCTTGTCTTAGTTTGGAAGACAAGTATCTGCCAGGGAAGACAGGAGCTTCTCTGGGAATGGAGAACGCAAAACCTTCCCCCTCTGGATTGTTATAATTTTGAAATTGAAGGGGTCTCAGACAAAGTTGTAAGGGGATAGGAATTACAATTCTTTACTACTGCATATAACAAGCTAAACAGAATAACAACAACTATGGCGTTAACAACAAAAGAGAATCAGGGCCCAGTGAGTTTTTCACCGCAGGCACCTTCTTTGATGCAGTTACCATCACAGGCACCCGGGGTGAGCAGAAAGCCCAGGGTGCTGCCCGAGCTGTGTCAGGAGCTTGGCGGGGATTGCTGGAGCTGTGGAAAGGTCCCGGCAGCAGCAGGGGGTGCGGGACACGGCGTGGGAAAACCAGAGCAGGAGCGAAGGGACAGCGGGCGCGGGCACCGCGGCAGCGCGGCTCCAGCAGAGCAGGGAGAGAGCAGGATCCGAATTCCCGGCACACACGGACAGACGGTGCTGGGGCACTCCGAGCTGGGCTCCGGTGGTGCCGGTGAAATCTCTCCGCAGTGAAAGAACCAACAGCCTCGCTGTTTCCTCCAAGAGAGCAGCTCTCCAAGAGAGAAGTGAAATCCTGGGATACCACCCTCTCCCCTGATCTCAGCTGCTTCCTTTGTCTTTCCTGAGTACCCATAAGTACCCAGTAATTAGTTCCCTAGCAATGTATGGGAGAAAATTCTGTAAGAAAGAAACCCAACCCCCAACAAGTCTACATACCAGGAAGCAGAGCTCAGAAGTATCCAGGCTAATACTGTGCAAAGCCAATTTGACATGGTAGAGTTTGTGAGCCTAGGACCTTTATGATTTTGCATAAATCATTTCTGGACTTCAGTTGATTCTAGAGAAAATATAGCTGCTTTAACACAATGCTACAAATGGGTTACTAAGTCCCCTGGTTTCAGCCTAGGTTCGTTGTGATTAGCCATCTATATCATGACATGAGTATTTCTCCAAATTCCTGTGAATAGGTAATAAAACGCTAATTCTATATTGACCCTCTGGTTTTAGTGCACCGTAGTAACATAATTTTTTTCCACTTTCAATTTCTATTTCTTATTTAAGATTTTAAGAGTGGCAGATTATATATGGGCCCTTGAACATTTTTGTACTTTTTTCCTTGTTCAGGGAAATAGATTTAATATTGGCTGCAAACTCCATAAGTAGATGAAGATGTAAGTCAATATTACTCAGAATTACTGAATTGCTATGGAAACATACCTCATCAGAACACTGTAAATAAAGGAGAGCTAAGCAGGATAAATCCAGCCTAAAGACATCATCAAACCATGTCTTTTTCCGTGCTCCTATCTTGGTAATGTGACAGTGGAGAATCTAAAGCAGCTGGCTTCAAGCATCTTGGAATAACCACAGGTATATCCTAGCAAACTGCAGCATCTGTCCCCTAAACCACTTACTGCCCTCCATCAAGATTAGATGTTAGCACTATGATATTTAGTTACTTCTGTTATTTAGTCTTGCTTGTTAATCTCTTCCCTTTCTTTGTTTCCTACTCTGCACAAATCAGCATTGTTACTCCTGCTGTGAGAATAATCCTGCCTAACATATAATGTCATGATTATAGTCTGTGCTCTGAACTATCAATCAGCTTATCAAGAACATTATAAGCATTAACTAGATATGTTTAATGTATTTTTTGAAGTCTTTCAACTTTCCTGTTGTATCTATTCTTGAGAAGATGAGGAATTCTTGTCTGAGAACCAGAATAGAAATATTTTGAAATATCTCATTTTTTAAAGATTTAAAATCAAGGAAGATAAAATATGAATAGCTATATACTAAGCTTAGAAGCAAATTTTAATTGAGGATCCTTTTCAATACATCTTCAGTTTTAATTAATTGAATAGTTTGAATTCCATATTGAAACAAAATTTTTTCATTCTTAGATTGGTCCTTTCTAGGACAAAAAGGAAAAAAAAAGTATTAAATGTTGATATGCTTGGCATCTCGTTTGCTTTGAGATTTGTTTGAAGTTGTTTTCATTCACCTGTATCAGTTGACTGAGCTGAATTAAAGTGACTTTACTAAGGGATTAGCAGTATAATCTCCTTGAAAAGTTACTCTTTCTTACTTACGCACTGGAATTTAAATCTTTCTTTCCATTTAATTGTACTTGAGCTTTCAGATAGGTATTATTGTTGAAATACTTTAAAGCCATGACCCAGTTGCTAAGGCATAATTTGAAAGTAGGAAGAAATAAAACCATTCTCTTTATTGGCCTTTATTTTAAGAAAAAAAAACACTAAGCAAAATCCAGGTACTGATAATATTTTAATAAGGATATTTCTTGTCCAATTACACATACTATTTCAAGAGGAGACCTACAGCTTTCAAGCAAGCTAAAGCACTTTTATATGATGTAAGTTTTAGGCTGATCTGTCTGTCCACAGGGCAGATTCTTTCCTAAAGCTAGTATTTTAAATCAATGGAGTTATACCAGTAAACACATAATGCATGTGATTGAGTCAAAGAATCACAGAATATCCTAAGTTGGAAGGGACCCACAAGGATTATTGACTCCAACTCTTAACTAAGTGGCCCGTACAGGGATTGAACTCATGACCTGGGCTTTAGCACCATGGTCTAATCAACTGACCTAATCTCAAGTCTCTAAATTATTTTAGTACTATTATGTACATTATTAAATAAATTAAATAAGTGTTGTCTTGAAAATGAGCCTTTTAAACATTGTAGCTATTGTAGCTATTGCTTAAATATAAGTGATATCAGAGACCAATTAAGTTATGCATTCTCTAGCGCTATCGTAAGATGGTGCATATCAACAGAAAGTACACTGCTACATACAGGAACACAAAAAATTACACATACACAGTCTCCATATTACAATACATCTTCCATCTATCTTATTGGTGCGGTTGTTTACAAATACTCATTTTAGAACCTACTCCAATCCACAGCATAAATATCATCGCTATTGCAGCATTAGTGATGCAGACCCGGAAATGGAATTTTCACAGATCTGGGGAATTTTTGGCTGAATACTTTATCTTCTGTTAAGGACATACACTTAAAAAAAACCCAAATGAAATTCAAATAATAATGATAATCTTCTATTGATGAATTAAAGGTAACTAAAATAAATTTGATAGAAAACTAGATAACCATAGGAAGATTTGTTATTCTAAACATTTAAGGTCAGAGTGTGTTGTTTTGTTGGGCATTTTTTGTTACAGTGAGGGCTTCTATTAAAATCTATAAACTCTACTAAGTATATGCTACTTAGTAGGTTTTTGAAATCAAAATTTAAATATAGATTTATAAATAAAGATGTAAATAAAGATTTCATGTGAGAAAGTAACTCCATGAGTCAGCTCTTAAATTTCTGTAAATCATTTTAGTCCCATTTAGTTAACTCAAAATCTGATGTTAAAAATACAACATGGAAATATGGTTCATCCTAGGCATGACCAGAAAAACGAAATTATTTTTTCAGAAAAAAATTACGCTCTTTTCACTTTGTCAGATGACTGTACTGAAGAGAAATGGTATAAGGCACAGTGACATCTGAGAAATTCTGAGTAGCCAGGGATTTACTAATCCTTTTTTAAGTGTACTGAAAAATGTGGAAGAGGGAAATGAAAATGAAGAATAACATTTTTATGTGCATCCAGCTCTGTCTCTCTAGATAGAAGTATGAAGTGAGGATTGCTTAAAAGGGATGGAAGAATGTGATGAAAAGCAGGATGAAATCTATCCACCATGTGGATAGACATCCAAGGCAAAACATATTATAGAGCTAAAATAGAAAGGCTTAAACAAACCTAAAAAGAATTTGCCAAAAATCTTGATAGGCCAAAAAAGAGCTACTGAGGTATATTAAAATTTACTATGTTTTATTTGATGCATCATCTGTATTGCCTATCTCCAAACACTCAATGTTTCTAAGGAAAAGACTAGTGAGTCTTCTCTAACCTCACAGGTTCCTTTCTGTTTCTTCTCATCAATATATTAACACATTTTCTGTTCTATTTTCCCCTGGAATTTCCCAATTCAGTTTGAAATTTTATCCTTCTGGATGAGTTAATCGGAGGGAAAAAAAAACAAAAACCAAAAAGAAACAAACTTAATTTCTCTTATCCAATTCAAACATTAAAAAGCAGAACTAAATTTTAAAATTTCCATAAGAGTTAATTTAGCAAGATCTAAATTGTAGTGCAATAGGATGGCTCCCTGGAGACAGCAGGGCTATGAATGTGGGGATTCCCCCAGGTTGGCAGCCAGGGCCGGTTATATATACATGTACCTAAATACACACTTTCATGCTGAGAAAAGAATCAAACACATTGAAACTCATTTTTTTTCAATTTCTTTATAAAGGTGACAACTCAGAATACAAAAACTGCCTGTGTGCAATGAGATACTGTCAAGTTTAGTAAAAATATTCTCAAAACTTTGTCGGAAGAGTTGTTATCTTTACTTCAGGAGTTAAAATACCTTTATTTGAGTGGATAGATGAAGGGAAATCTCAAGACAATATCTTTTGTATTTCTGGTTTTGTCCTGTCAGTAAAAGTACCAGTAAATGAACTTCTACTAAAATAAGGAATAGCAGCCACTTCTGGTTGAGTAGCATAACTGGATGAAGGCATCTTCTATCAAAAGTGCTCAGCTCTTCTATCTCAAATTGTGTATTATCTTAATGCAGCTTTTGACTCGGTCAATTTTTTGGGAAAAGTATGTTTACAGATTAAAAAAAAAGTATTTGCATACAAATATGCTTAATATTTTTTTTATCATTTTCCAGATGTTTTACAAAAATTTTGTTGAAAACAAGGAAGACAGCAAAAGATTTAAGAATACCTTTCAGATTATTTAACGCTTAACCACTGAAAGTCAAAATTCCGCAACCTTATCTTTACTTGTTATATGGGTAGGAGAGCTTCAGCTGCATGGTCTCAGGAGAAACACATCACACAAACAGGTGAAGTGATGGTGATTGGGCATTTGTGACATTGGAAACTGTGCAATGCCAGTGTTAGCAGGCTACTTCAGCCTCTCATTGTAAGGGCCCTAAACTTAGTAAATTGAACATCAGTAATTTTCATTCTACAGTGCAAAAACATATCAATGAAATACATAAAATATTCTGACATCACAGATAATCATCATTAACCTTTTTTTATTCTTGCTAATTTCTTATACAACATAAACCCCAAAATTTCTCTCACTGAAATATTTTATAATCGATTTTGTATTAACTTACCTATAACATAACCATCATTGACTTCTTAGACATAAATCACCATATAGAGGAGTGTCATCCTGTTTCAATTGTCTTTAAAAAGGTATCTTGTAATAAGAAGTTTTAACTTTCACAGTCACAATGTCTTAATAATAAATTTCAAGTGCCTTGTATAAAAGTTTTGAAGGCTGAAAAATAACTTCTAAATATAGTGTT
>WAAG01056857.1:33108-44411 GCA_013390105.1 Tichodroma muraria | reverse complement strand
CTGGCACTGCTCTGCCAGGAGCTGAGGGGACACTGCAGCTTTCTGTCCCTGCACAGCTGGAAACAGCTCAGGGAGGAAGGGCTATCCTGTGACTGCCCCAGCTCCAGGGGCCTGGCCAGAGAAAGCCCCCTCAGTCCTCACAGGGAAGAAGGCAGTGCAGAACAACCAACACATGGCTGGGCTCCTGCTGTTCAGACTGCAAACGGGAGATGACTCCCAGGATGGCCCCCAGGCAATGGGAATTTGGGCCCAAAGCCTAAAGGCAGAGAGAGGTGCTGTTTGGGAGCTGGAGCCTGCAGCACGCAGGGGGATGCAGAGGCAAAGGGGGGAGCACACAGCACAGACAAACCTGCTTTCCCCCAAGTCCCTGCAGCTTCACCAGCTCTTCCCTCCAGCCTGTTCACCCCATTCCTGCTCCCAAGAGCAGGGCAGGGCAGTCACTGCAGAAGGGACAGCAGCTCCCCAAGTGCTTACCCAGCCAGATCCAGCAGCGCCAGCCCCACTGCAGGAGGGCTGATCCTGAGGCTGGAGAGCAATCAATCACTGACCCAGGGGAGGGAAAGCCCATTTATTTAGGCTGTTCAAACTTGGCACGCACAGAACATATCACAGCAATGCACTGGAGGCTAAGGGCTTTGGGGTTTTGTTTTTTTTTTTTTTTTTTTCTTTTTCTCTACAGACATACAAGAAAACTCTATGCAACTCCCATGTACACATTACACAAAGGAAACAGCTTTAATCAACCACTGATGAAACATGGAAGCTTTTAAGATCTCTGTAGCTGGCACAGGAATGTTCTCTACCCCCATACAAAAGGCATTTCAGGTCAAACTTTCTATTAGGTGATATTTCCATGCATTTCTACAGAATTAAAGAAGCTAACAGACAAAAAGCCCAGATCAAGCCATATTAGTCAGGCTGATTGGTTCTACTAAGTTAAATCAATAGTAATTATGGACAAATGGACCAAGTGACCAAAGACTGGGGCTGAAAATATAATTTTTTAAGTTGTGGTTCCTTTTCATTTTACTACCCATAACTGGAGAGCTCTGATATAAGAATCTGCATTTATAAAAGCCTCAAAAGTATCTGATCCACTAGTAAATGTATATTAGAGAAAGGTAGTTCTAAATTAAACTATGTCAACAAAAAAGCAGTTTCTACAGAATCACTCAGGAGGAAAGAGACCTCAAGACACTTCATAACAAGAAAATTGAACCTACAGAACAAGTGAACCTTTAAATATTATTACTGCACCGTGAGCTTACAAGAGAGTGGATTAGGACTATTTCTCCAGAAAAAGTGTTTTATGTCTAACTTCATAATTAGGCTTTTTTAGTACAGCTCTGCAACTGCAAGCACTAAGAATTTAACCCAGTTTTGGTGCTAACAGGTTGCTTTAGCTGAAGTTAAACTACAGGTTTTAAGTTTTGTCTTAAATGGTTACAGGGGAAGGTTTTTGAATTTCGCTTGTTACTATTTTTAGAAAAGCAAGAACAGGAACCAGATCGTTCTCACCTCTCCACTTTTCATGATACATTGCTCAAATTTTTGGAGACCTTTAGTGTTAATCCATTGGGACAGTACTGGGCTGGACAACCAATGCAAATATTAATACACCAAGATAAATCCTTAATTTGATTTATTCGGGGTCATTTGTACATACGAGCTACATCTCCAAATCTACTTTATTCTACAAGACAGCTTCCCTACTGTTAGTGAAACCCTTGCCTAGAATGTTTGCTTTATATAACTGATCTATTAAAACATGGAATGCTTGTAGAGTTGTGGCACTGTATGACATCTACACGGGACTTCCTTCAAAAGCTACGACTAGGGAGCCTCCTAGCTTCTCAGCAATGCAAGCTCGGTTCAGGTCCTCTGGCCCATTTGCTTGGCATTCATGCTTTATGCCTAAAAAAAGAGGCAAAACACTCAATAATGCAGTATTTCAACATGCTGGTAAACAAGCAAAGAAACATACCTGGTAGTAATATTAAGAGAAGCAATCTACTCAAGCAGACAAGTCCTGCCTTAGCTTAGGGAATTTGATGGTTTTTCCCTTACATGTCCCAGGAGACATCTGGCTGCACGCCAAATGTCACTGAAGGGACATGTAGGGGGAAATTTGTCACTAGCTCAGTGCTCAGACTGTTGGCCTTTCATGGCAGGCTCTTAAGAGTGAATCCCTCATTTCTTGTGCTGCCCTGGATACAGCAGGGGAGGGAGCTCCAGGCAAGCACACTGGGAGGGCTCACTCAGCTCCCGCTGGCTCTGCAGAGGTGGCTGAAAGCATTACACTGCAAACCTGAGAGGCAGAGACTGAGAGCAATCAACAGTGCTTTCTTTTCCTTTTTAAGGCTGGAGAGCCCAACCTATGTCTGCCTTATATGGTGAAAAGCAGAATTCCGTCGGGATTTCTTTTTCTCAACTTCCACATGGGCAGCACACAACACTCTCCCATGGCAGTTTCAGTCCCCGGGGGGCAAGCCATCCCGTGAAGGTTGACACAGTTGCACAATGATCCTGTCAACACTGACAGTTGTTACACTTACCATCAGTGTAAGATTTTGGCCCAGTGCAGCCTGAGGAGCTGAAAAGTGCTACTTGGCCATCAGCCAGACTGACTTACTACAGCATAGTAAGTTTATGGGACTGAATTTTAACAGACACAGGGATGAAAGTGCTCTGCCACTGAGGCAGCTCTGCACAAAATCCAGTGTTGTGTTATGAATCTAATGGTTTCTAGCCTGTGTGGTGCAGATCTGCTGCTCCATATGGTCCATCACACATTGGAAAACCTGCTCTTGTCCTGAGCACTGTCCTAGTGCCTCTGAAATTTTGTCAGATAATGTAAATTTGAGCCAGAACTCCTTTTAGCTCTGTCACATGACATGTCACTTCTCACTAGTATCTCAAAAAAACACCAAAACCAAAACCCCCCCCAAAACCTAAACTAATTAAGCCTTGCTGTGTACTCCAGGGACACAGCAGAGTTAGGAGCATTAGTCGTATTACATACCTTGAAACTTCTTTTTGATTGCATCCTTGGAGCTTGCGTAGATCATCTTACTTTTGAGAGGTGCTTGTTCTGGTGCCCTAGGTGGGAGACACCACAGAGAGTGATATCAGTGACACTGATTACCCAGCCCAGACAGAAGCAGTATCCTACCCACCATGGACAAGTGGAATATCTCATGGCTCCAGAACACAGGCATCAGGCTGCCCAGCTCACTTTAGGCATGCCGTTTTCCCAGCCTGGGCAATACAAACGCTCAGAAACCTCACGCACAGAGCCTGGGCTGCATGTTAGGAATGAGAGAATTGGGAAGGTGGCTTACCACAAGAAAAACATCAGCTCTTCTTTTTTGGATTCCTTGGTCTCGAAGCTTGCATCATACAAGGCATAGCGGCAATCCTTCTCTGGAAGCATCTGCACAAAGTGCTTGAAAGGGTCGGTGACTGTCACCCCGACATCTCCCACCAGAATCTCTTTGCCTTCCTCCACAATAATGCACTTTTTGTCTGGACTGAGGCAGAAGATGACAGCCTTCTTCCTCTTCTTGATTTCCTCCGGCGTGGAGCACTTCCGCACTTTCATGTCGTAGAAGATACGGCACACCTCATCGGCCACTTGTACTCCGGAGGCCTGCAAAGACCACAGCAAACACCTTCAGGCCCTCCACTCCTAATGTTCCCACCTACATTATGGCACTGCCTTAAATCCAAGGCTAGAAGACAATGGATTCTTTTAATCGTCACTTGTGGCATGAGAGCCTTGTCAGAAAAGGCTGCAGACCCTCTTTTCCAAAGCCAAGTAAAGAATCTGGAGTCTTTGCTGCTGCCCACAGCCAGCTGCCAAACCAAAAACTATTCCAAAGAAGGCACAATCCCACTTACACCAGGACATTGTTTTGGGAAAGTTTATAGGCACGCCAACCCCTTGTTCTCTGAGATTCCGTTGTGGCAGATCCTTTGGCATTACAGCAGCTTAATTTTCTTCTTCATTTCAGGCTGGCTGGACAAGCCCACAAGGATCTTCTGTTCAAAGCTTCCCAGCCATTTCCAGCACACTTGCTGGCAGCTTTAGGAACAGAGGTAAAACTGGCCAAATTCCATACTTGTCACATGGACTTAGTTTAGCTATCAAGGGAAATGTAGTGGGGTACTGGGATTGCAGTGGTTGTTTTTAGCTGAACAAATCAACTTTGGGAAGTTGCATTGAATTCACTATTTCAAACAGAGAACTTGCAAGTCTTAACAGGTAGTCTCTACTTCTTAGCTCCTACTCCAGCAGTTTTTAAAGCAAGCTCAACCCTTCTCAACATTCCCCCCACCTTGGAGTCAGCTGAGAAATTGTAGTGAGTGGTATCAGATTCCCCTGTGTAAGCTGGAACAAGAGGTGCACATGCAGTATTATCAATCTGATGTTAAAGGCAGCTGCACAGAATAAAGAGGACAAGACCTAGCAAGAATGACAAAAGGCTGAACTGCATTTTCAGTCTGCTGCTTTTCTGGGAATGAGACAGAAGAAAAAAAGTGGGAAGTAGAAGCATTTACATCTGAGTTCTGTTCTCAGACTGCACCAAGTCGGAGAGCTTAAAAGCAGCTGTGCAAGAGTAAATACTGCAAATGTGGGAAGCCAGCAGGCACTGCTGGAAGGGCATCATTATCTTCAGCCTCAAGACCTGAGCTCAAGGGATTTCTTTTGCATTTGAAAGAAACAGCATAGTTCAGCTGCAAAACCAGGGGGACAGAGGTGTAGGGGAACTGCTCAGTGGTCGGGCTGTCCTCGAGAGATGGTTATGGACTGGACACCTAGTTTAATGTGGGGGGGGGTGTTTTAAAGCCTTGATCAGTGCCTACCATGGAGGACCTCAGATGAACCCAGATTCTCCTCTTTCTACCAACATTCCTCCTCCAGTAACTCTGGGTGGCTGGCATAGCACTGCTAACCCAGAGAGGAGAGGCAGCACAGCTGGCAGAATCTATTACCATGGAGCTTGGTATCTAGAGCTCCCAAGTGCTGGTCACAGAAAACCAGGCAATCTCATACATCAGCAGTCTGAGACAGCTTTTCTTTATGGTGGAGAACAGTGCTTTTCTGGGGTTTACCTAAATACAAGGGGACCTCCCTCAAGATTTACAATGCACTGTCAGTCTGTAAGTGATAATCTATGCACAACTGCTTGCACTTACTTTGGGACAGGAGAACAGAAATCCAGTCACCATGCCTCACCTGTGTGGCAGGCAGCCATCCTTCTGTGTATCACCAATAAGGTGAGGAAAGTACATAGAGAAAGCCTGTTTCAGGATAAATTCAAGCAAGAGTGCAAACATGGACTCAAAGTGACTCATTCCTGTGTCACCTCCTCCCTACAGAGACACTGAACTTTGTCAGAGTGTGACTGAGAGCTAGTGAGGAATAGAGGTCTTTCTCCTCCTGTCCCTGTGTTTGGTATGGGCAAGAGCCTCTTTGGGAAGACTAAATGACAGAGAGTTAACCTAATACAGAAAACAGTGCAGCAACTACAGCTATTTTATCATTCACTAAGGACAAATCCACAGTGAATTCAAGAGAACCTTTTTCCTCCCCGAGGTTTATTTTCTAATTAATGGTACCTCAGTAGCTGGCAGTGGGTGGCAAGACTCAGGTTTTAGTCACAAACCCACTCAAAATTCTTAGAAAATGCACAGAAAGTCTGAACTGGCATGGAAATGAGGCCATTTATAATGGAAAAGCAGTTAATGTCACCTACCTCCACCTTTGTCAATTCTGGAGCTTTGCTTGAACACTACAACAAATAATTCCCTTGCACCAAGTCATGTTAACTTTGAAAGCTGAGGTTAATGCTCAGCTTAGAGCCAAAAGCAGCAGCAACAGAGCTGCAGGTTGATGCAAACTGTGCAGTCATGCGCATTTGCTTGTGCTACTACACAGCCAGAAACATGTCTCCAAGTCAGGAGACAAGCCGTTTCTTTAAAAAGAATCTGAGCACTGCTGGCAACTCAGTTTCCAAAAAT
Organism: Tichodroma muraria; assembly: GCA_013390105.1. Taxonomy (NCBI): domain Eukaryota; kingdom Metazoa; phylum Chordata; class Aves; order Passeriformes; family Sittidae; genus Tichodroma; species Tichodroma muraria. Next base: position 38,387 of record WAAG01056857.1, on the reverse strand, counting down.
GTTTAAAGTATTTGGTCTGGAAACTCAAAATTCACTGTAAAACTTCAGCTGATAACTGGGACTGACCAGAAGCTGAAGGGACAATAGTGACAATTGGATTTTTTACTTTCCAAAGCAAAAGGCTGTTAGTAGCTGGTGCTACTCCTTTTCACAGCTGCTGCACAACCCCTGGATTCATCACACAAGCTGACATTAGCAGCCACTGTGTTGCCAGGGACAATGCAGATTTGTTCCATCTGAGAACACCCTATAGCTGTGTTACAGTAGGGGCAGAGAAAAAGCCAATTCCTGCTGAAAAGAGGATCTACTGTCATAACTGTAGAGCTCCCTCTTCACCAGCCGCAAATGGCTTCACAAACATACTTAAAAAGGAAAAACTCAAACTCCAGGCAGCTTTTGTTTTAAGGTAGTTGCAACCACTCTGTGCAGAACAGCAAAAGGATGACTGCTAAGAGCACTGGAACAAAGAGAAATGCCAGACTCTAAATATGTGTCTTCAAGTGACATTTTAACCTCATCTCTGCTGCCTTGTCCAGAAGAGCTGGTGAGAAGTGTCCACCCTCCCAGTAATGACAGAGTTAAACACTTGTTAGTCTGGATTTTCCCTCTTTGGCCAGATATGGCCCTGCTCAGATGATTCAATACAGCACATTGGTTATTATTTTGTGCATTGTGGCTTGAATGCTGAAGAGCTCTAGCAGCCTGCTTGGTCCTGTTCCTTCTCCAGGATGGAAGCAGTTATCCAGCTCTGGACTGGCACATGGGGGTTGGTTCAGTGAGCAGCACATACTGCAGGCACTTGTAGGGTCCACAACCATCAGCCAGCTGGTGACATTTCACTGTAAGGGACAGACCCTTAACTGCAACAAGGCAGCAGCAAGCAGTCAAGCCACCTAATTCCCAGATGGGAACATGATGCCAGGACAGCACATTCAGGGAGACACTCAGGAAAGAAGAGACAGAATGGAGTTTCTCTGAGGGAATCAGCACAACTGAGTTGTCCCCCAGCACGCCCATGCACTGGCTGCAGAGCACATGCTGGGGACCAAGCCCCTCACACATTATCCCGTGGAGCTTACGGCAGTATCCCCACTGGATCTCCCAGAGCCTGCTGCAGGCACCTGGGGCAGGGACTGCATTCACTGCATTGCCAGCAGGCACTGCAGGAACACATCGGCTCTTGTTCATAGAGCCTCGCTCTTGCCTGAAGTGAAAAGCTCTGCAGAAGTCTTGGGAGAGGCACAAAGCCCTCCCTCCACCGGGCAGCCCAAAGAGGGAGCCTTCTGTCCAGCAGGCTTCCAACTGCAGGAATCGGACCCAGCTGCCTCCACTAAGAGTTCCCAACATTTTGTCTCCATTGCCAAATAGCTGAATTGAAATTTAATCTAAACTGGGGAAGACTGAAGAATAATCCAAAGCTTTCTCAAGAAAATCCTCACATACAGAAAAGCCATTTCAGGAATGAGAGACATGCCAGACACCTGGTAAGCTGGATTTGTAGCAAGCCTGCACTAAAACACAACTTTGACACAATGAAATTCGACTTCTCTTTTGTTAGGAAGTGCTGTGAACTCCAGTGTTTTTCTTGAATACTTAAAATATTTTACCTAAGAAGAGTCTTGTTTTCCTCAACTGTAAGACAGCTAAGAAGACCTTAAACTAATGACTTAGTTTGCCTCAAGACAATTGAAGGACAATTTGGGTTTAAGTATTGAGAAATTCAGACTGTTGGTTTTCCCTGCTGTGATTAGAGCCCAAGAACTCTCCATAGTGGTGCCTCGGCAAGCTTTATCTCCAGAGACATTCCAAGATGCAGTTCTTGACTTGTTTTGTCTGGGAACCACACACACACATTGTACACACCACAGTGAACTATCCACAGCTACTTAAGTGGAAACTTTTGCTTCTTGGAAAAGCATCGTAATTTTTTTCCAGAATCTGACACCAAGAATGTATTAAAGCACGCCTTGTCTAATTGCAAGGGCAGATTTGAGAGCACTCTGCTCCCATGTTTGCTGGTGACATTACTGGCATGTATTTGGTTCTTCGCTTCTTCAGCAAACCATGTTTCCCCCATGCCTGGCTTACCCTCTCTGCTATCTACCTCTGAATTCCCTGCCACTGCCAGGGCTGTCTGTGGAGCCAAGTGGCATTTCCCTCTGACTCACTAATGTGTCACAGTACATCTCTGCAATAAATACTTTTTCAATTAAACCTATTTCCACTTGATTGGTCCAGGACAGAATCCTTCAGGGACAGAGCTGTCCCTTGCACTGCCACACAATGGAATGTCCTGGGCCATCACCAGCAACTTGAGGGGAAAACTAAGCCAAGGCAGCTGTGGCAGCACTCAGCAGAAAGGGAGGGCAACAGCCTGGCTGAAAGAAAGTTTTGCCAAATCAGACCTCTGTAAAGGTGTCACCTAAGGCGGACACACCAACTGAAAACACAGGTGGTCAAAACCATCAAGATATTAAATACTGCTTGGCTTTTAATCTGGTATTTGAGCACTCAAGCAAACACATCTTATATTAACATCCCCACTTTATTGAGCAGGAAAGGCAGCAATGCAAGAAGGAAATGCAAGGAGCAGCAACTTAAACTTCATCCCAGAGACCAGCAACAGTGTGGGAACACCAGTGACTTCAGCAGTTGGGAAAAGCCCACATTCCCTGCTTCCCTATAGCTGGACAGAGAGACACCTCCATTTACAGGGGACAGCCTGTACATCTGAAAGGCCAGGGCTTCAACTCAGACCTGAAGCCTGACAGGAAACAGAACTAACAGCCTTTTACTGCTGTTGTATAAGAGGCCATTATTTGCACACCATAAACCAGCAAGAAGTAGAGAGTAATCTGCATATCACTTGTAGACAGATCTTGCCAGCTAGACTCAAGTTTTTATTCTGCATTATTTGGTCTGTTTTGGCAGGGGGAAGGTGTGGGAGAAGGAATCAAAACTCCATTCAGCTTTTATTTTTTCCCCCCCAGCAAGAAGAAAGGTTATTGACAAGACAAGGAGAGATGAGTAGGAAAACAATTATTTAAAAAAAAAAAAAAACCACAAAAAACAAACCTATCCGTTGAATTCCTGAAGGTCATTTCTTCAGCTTTTACCAGAGGAAATTATCTCCTTCTCTGAGCCACCATGAAGAATTTAATTATTGAGGTAGGCAGAACAAGCAATACCCACAAAAGGCAATCCCAGCAACAGTACTGAAAAACAACAACTGCAGTGGGCAGTAGTAGCAGGGCAGAAGTTTTGAGCAGCACCCATTCCTGTGTTGAAACGTAAGTTTTTAAGGTAATGCAAGTGGAACTTAGTATGTAACAGACTCTTGCAGAAAATCAAAGCTTCTCAGAAACACATTCAGCACACAAATCAGCTATTATGAGACTAAATGCCTAAAAGAATTTTCTTGTGACCCTTCAGGCACCTACATCAACCTAAAGCTTAAATGTCACCCTAAAAACCAGACTTTGAAGGCCAGCTCTGGGCATCCCTGATACTTGTTACTGAGGGATCCTTCTCTCCAGAGGAGATTGTTGTGAATGCTGAACAACCAGGTGAGAAAAAGGCCAAGGACAGCTTCACAAGCAAGTCCTGGTTGTATTCAGGCTCTCTCACATGGGATTGCTTAGGTCAGCCCTTGCACCCAGCAGGAGCCCCTTGATAGTGATTCTGACAAGGCGAGTAGGAACATGCCAGACACCGACAGCACCAATTGTCATGAGGCTGTTATCTTGTATATGAGGCATATGTACCTTGTAATCACACAGATCTGGGAATAGCACTGACTAACAACCAAGAAACTTAATTTGCACGGTCCTCCAAAGACCTTGGACTCATTTAATCCAGTAGCAAAGAAACTGAAGGTTGTGGCAAGACACAAAAGCTGAAAATCCAAGCTCTTTTGATACCAAAGGATGCCCTCCTGCTGGCATTACTGCACTTTGCCAGAACGCCTCCACTCTGCCCATAACCAAGTTCATTCGCAGCCTCTCAAAAAAGCCAACCTAAACCCTGTTGCAAAAAGGAAATCACTATGAGAAATAGTAGTTTTGACTGACTTGGGAATTCCCTGGTTCCAAAGCAAGATGAAGCCTGACACGCTGAGTAGTCACACTTAACTAGGTTTGCATACTGCAGAGGTGGTAGCTGGCTTGTTGAGACAAGCCTCTTTTAAACAGGAGCTGCGAGTCTTTTTAGCAGCTTCATCTCCAACTCCCATCAGCTCTGCTCCACGCTGCAGACCAGCCATAGATGCTCCAGCTTGGGTGTTAGAGAAAGCAGGGACATTAGTAGAACATCCTGTCTACTAATGCCCTATGGACCAAAAATTAATTTCCCGGATATACCACATGATCAATGAATTACTGGCAAATACCAAGGGAAGGCCTCAATATCTAACACCTCTAATACAGGTAAATAACTCAGGCAAGTGTGTGTGTTGCTAGACAAGTGCTTGTGCATGACTCAAGCAAAAACAGGGCAGCAGTTAAAACTGCGTGAGCTAATAATTGAGGCAAATTTGCCAACCTCCATCTCCCGAGTTAAACGGTGATGCAAACTTTGAGGATGGGCAAAGCAAACACAATGAGCCACCATGAAATCGAACACGCATTTGGTCTATTCTGCCCCATTTATGCAAGGAGAGCCCTGACACCTTTTTTTTTTTTGAATGCCACAAGCAAGTCAGTGCGGATGCTTAATACTTTTTTCTTTTTTTGCTTCCAGCGTTATGCCTTAGATAAATGTTTTCAGCATTGTGCGGAGAAGCAAAACAGGAAAAAAAAAAAACACCCAAGTAAGTCCTCGCAGCAACTACCTCAAAATTTCAGCTTCCTCGAGCGGCCGCTGCGACACCCTGTTTTTCACGATCAGCGATTCCCCTCCGCGGGTTCCGCTTCCCCCTTTTGTCCGCCACCAGCGCTGCAGGCCCCGTCCGGGCCCGGCGGAGGGGGCCCCGGGGAGGGCCCATGCTGGCTCCGGCTACCCGCGGAGACGCCGCCGATTTCTAGGCCAGGTCCGAACCCCTCGGCCGCGGGAAGATGGCTCCCGCCGGGACCGAGGCGGCGGCCGCGCTTCCTCCCGAGCAGGGCAGCCCCTGGCCTCGGGGGAAGGGCGGGCTCCCACCAACACCGCCCGGTGCCGTCCTGCGAGGCTGCGACCCCCTCCCACCCAGCCCCTCGTGGGGAGCGGCGGGGGCACCGCCTCCCCGTCCCCTCCCGGCCGCGCCCTGCGGCGAGGGGAGATGCCGCGCACAGTCTTCCCCCCTC
>WAAG01056857.1:17562-32297 GCA_013390105.1 Tichodroma muraria | reverse complement strand
CGAGGGTTTTTCACTACCTACTTTGGTGCGATCTCAGGCAGGCGGTGCTGATTGGCTCTGACTGCTGCGGCAGGAGCACCGCGCTTCCTGGCGGCACCCGCGGATCCCGGATCCCGGCGCTGTTTCATCCCGGCGGTCGGCGAGCGAGTTGTCCTCGGGACAAAGGCGGCCCTGAGAAAGCGCTGCTGCCGAGGCCGGGACGCTCGGAGAAGCTGTTGTTCCGTGTTCATGGCACTCCTGCTTGCACTGACGCAAATACTCATTCCTGAATGTTTCTGGCCAGCGAGGCTCCGGCTGCTTGTAATCAGAGTACAAAGGCATCTGCTGGTGTTACAAAATGTATAGAAAGTTAGGTTTTTATCACCGAATCCTGCCTGCAGTGATGCTCCCGGCTTGAGTCGATGAGCAAAAAGCCCCCAGCATCAGAAGCTTATTTGCTGAGTCTGTGCCTCCGTGTAAGCAGGAAACAAAATCAAGACTCGATTGGCAGTGCGTTCAGGGTTGGGGTATGAGGCAACAGTACTTCATTGCAGCTGTCGTGAAGCTTCACTATTAAAGGTGTGAAAACGGTAAGGTGTGTGCTTACACATCTTACAGTTTTCATCCATATTGCTATTCTAGTTAAAGGGGTTTAATTTTTATTTGATTTTCCCCCTCTTTGCAGGCTACCCCAGTGGATGCTCTTTGTAGATGTTTTTAGGCCTCTTCACATGAGAGAGAAGTTGCTGAAAGACCTCTTGTTGAAGATGGGTGCATTGAAAAAGCCATCCTGTTTCATTAGGCTCTTGTGCTGGGTGACTTACTCTTGTCAGGGGTTCCTTTTTGCACAAGCTCTTGCATCTGATTTGTAATGAAATTAGCAAAAGACCTACCAGCATGATTCAGACTTTAATTGGCCTGAGTGGATAGTTCTTCCTTAGACCCCTTTAATCAAGGAATGCTTAAATTTGACCCCAAATCTTGACTTACTTTGGAAGTATTAACAAGAAATGAACAGGGACATGTTTGATTTTTTTTTCCCTTTTGAAACGTAGTTCTAAAACAAGTTAGATAAAGTGCCTGTGTAGTAGGGAGAGCGTCAGTCCTGTGAATATGTTTCTCTGGACAACTTCTGGGCCTGCCTCTCTGCTGTGATTGTGGCTTGGAGAGGAAATCAAGGCAGTGGTGGTCAGCGCTGTGTGGCAGTGCTGCAGCAGACCTCCTTCTCCAGCGGTGCATAGCAGAAACCTGGGGCAGCTGTGCTTTGTAGTTGCAGTTGATGTGGGTAATTTGTTACTGTTCCAGGCTTGCTCTTTGTTGATGAATTTCACTCTGACAGAGGGGTACAGAAGTGAGATAGACTGAGGAGGAGGGGAAGAGATGATGCAAGGCCATGAGAACAGGGCTGGGGCTATTTCATGCTGTGTACTTATAAGGGCAAATGAGGTGGAACTGGCCTCTTGGCTCAATTTGTTCCAAGAGGTGCTTTTGGAAACGTTGCAGTAGGTTGAGAAGTATCTAACTGGTTAAAGGAAATTCAGCAGGGACAAGGACTCCTTCACCAGCAGAGTAAGAGAAAACTCTCACTTTTTTCTGCCTCATGGGAAAGATGTGCCTGCTCTGGGAAGGGCACTCACCAACAACCACAACGGCTTTTTGAAATGTTTTACTCCCCAAAAGACAGAACAGTGTAGCCCAGTGAGGCTAAACACAGCAGATGTGGTGCTTTGAGGCAGGGACTGTGCACCAAAATGCACGGATAAGTGTGTGGTTATGGTGGTACCAGCCTGCCTTAGTACCGGGCTCCACAGCCCCTGCACTGCTGTTCCAGCACGGGCGCTGGGAGCTCCAGAGCTGCCTGCTGGGGATTAACAGTGTGTATGGCGCGGTTGGGAGCCTCTGCTGCCTGCCATCCTGTTCTGCTGGTTGTGTAGGGAAAGGAAGCCTGCTTCTGCAGCCCTGTGGTGCTCCCTGACCTGACAGCCCTCTCCTCACATGCCTGTCACCTTGAGCATCACCCCGATCATTGCAATGCTGGGGTTCCCTCAGCCCAGGTTTGCAGCAGGGTCCTGTCAAAGCTGTTCTGTATCTCTTGCCTCGGTGCCTGAACCCAGCGGGAGCTCCCTGGTTTGGGGAGGGCAGGAGGAAATTTTCTTTCTGAGTTCCCTCTCTTATCAGTGCCAGCCTTTGGATGGGACAAGGATGTGGGCAGAGATGGGGAAGTTACTGCCACTCTGACACCAACACCTCTGGCTTAATGTGTTGCACTCTCTATTACAGCTGTTCTGGTGTGTGGTAAGCAAGGCTAAAGCCTTTTTGGGGCGAGACCCCTTTGTCCCCAGCCTCTCAGTGCAATACAAGGTTGTCACAATGACAGACATGAATGCTGTGAATTGCATTGTGGAGAAGAAGGGGTTTTTTTTACTAGCTCTTCTGCTTTTCAATACTGAACCAGCTTTACCCTTTTTTTCTGTATGTTAGTGCTATAAATAAGCTAGGCTGGAAGCTCAGGCTGTATGTTTGGATGAACCATCATGAAAGGTGAATCCCCCTCCCTCTCTTAAGGCAAATGGTATTTGCAATCAGCCTGAAACTTCCCCACACACGCACACTGCCCCACTCCCCCCCCCCTTCCAAATCCATCCCTCAGCCGGGGGGACCCTGAGAAATTCCAGCAATCCTGTAGCTGGTGGTGACCACTTTGGCTCCAGTCAGAAGCACTCGTGTAAACTGCAGCTGGCAAATATCTGCCCAGTGAAAGATCACTTCAAAATCCAGCATGGTCAATATAAAAAGTCATACGTGGACTCCATTTTTGGATGAGACCCTACATCAACAAAAACCTGAGATCAATACATCCACTTCACTGACTTTGTAGCTTTTGAGATGGTGACTGCTTACTTTATATGCCTCAGCTATTTGAACTCCCCCTCCCATCCTTCAAGCTACTGACTCATTTCCTCCTCTAAAACCTTCCTTTTTTAGCCTTTCGCTCTGAAGTATTTGGTGTCTGTTTTGAGCTGCGTGCTCCATGCCTTACTTAGGCGAACTCCTACATCACAGCCCTGCAAGCCATGCTTTTGTACCATGGAAATCGTTTGTTTTCCCTGATAGTTTCAGTCCTGAGGGGCAGCCTTGGCTACTGACTGCTCTTCGCAAATTACTGCTTTGCTGTTGGAAATCGTGGAGACAGACAATCGGCAAAGCAGCTGGTGAGCTGAGGCTGCCGCTGCTTATGCTAATTGCTGTTGTCTCCCTCTTAGCCCCACTTCCCCCATCTGCCTGCATCCACCTGCCGTCTTTTCATCCACTTTTGCCCTGATCTTGCAGTTGGAGCAGGGATCACAGAGACTCCTGTTCGGCTGTACACAGAGCATCCAGACCCTGACTCTGTGCTGTCTGGTGCAGCAAAAGAACAGGCAGTGTCCCCTTGTGCACGGTGGTGACCCAGAGCTTTGGTTGTAGCTGATGGATGCTGCTGTAACAACACTAGCTGAGTGTGCCTGAAATACAGTGCCTTTTTCTCAGGGCTTGTGGAATATTGGCTCTGTGGTCTTGGCGTCACAAGGATCAGCAAAGATAATTTTAGACAGGAACAGAAAGTCTCTGTAAACCTTACAGTAATAGCTATTTCACCGGCAGAAAAAGCCCCCACGAGGAGCCCATGGCTGTGCATTGCTGAAACATTCTGCTTAGCAGGTGCGCTGGAGTAAAATTTTAACGGGAAATTAGGGGGCAGGAGAATCTAAGGGTGATTTCTGGAAACTGCTGTGATGCACCATCCCTTTTCTGAGGAGGTGGTGCAGCCGACAGGATGCAGGAACCAGAGCCTGGTATTTGGTTCAAAGCCCTATCCTAGACCATGGCATGAGTCTGGACAAGCTGCTTTTCCCCTTTACATTAGTTTCCTGTTTTTGAAGTGTTAATGTTGTTCCTGCTTTTTCTGTACTGCAATTTGAGATTTAGTGCAGATCACAGCTAGATGTTGCTTATCGATACTTGCTATTTTTACAGTAATGAAAAGGCTGTTCCTAAATTGCTACATGAATGCCAGAACTCGTATTCCCTTTAATTTGCCATCAACTTCCACAATTGCTGCAGTTTGCAATCCTAACTTCCACATGGTAAAAACTGCAGGCTATAAGCAACCAGACTAAAATTTGACCCTGCTTGCTGCTGTAAAACTGGGCGAATTTTATCAGCCTCATCAGAATTGGTCTGGATTGAGTGGGATGAGGAAGTTAGTGCTTCATGACCCCCGGGGCATTTTCTCCCCTAGAAAGACAAAGGAGGAAATAACACAAGAAGGCAGCTCAGCAGTGGAACAGCTTCATGTTAATTTAAGTAAGCGAGAATGTCATCAAGCTACTCTCCTACCTGTTTTGTTGTTTTTTTTTTCTTTTGACTTTGTTGTCACTAAAGCCTGTCTGAAATACTTTTTATGGTGAGAATGAAATGCATCTTGCTCCAGAATCAGCTTAAGCGCTGGCCACTGCTCAACTCTCGCTTAAATCTTCAAAACAGGCAGTGTACAAAATTTACAATGATGTGTTTTCCCTGCATACACGGGAATTGAATCTTTAAATCCTTGTCAGTCTGAGAAGGGAGGCTGGTGTTGAGTACACTGAGGCTTTGAACCAATGGGTAAAGCTTTAAGCAACATCTCTGCCTGCATTACCCGAATGCTTTGCAGCATTCCCTGTGGTTGTGCTCCAGAGCTTTTGCTGTGAGGCAGGGCTCTGTGTATAGCCCCTTTCACAGAGGGGGAGGGCTGAGCCCAGAGAAGCTGCACGGCTCTCACAGCCTCGGGCAGGAAATTTGTGGCGAGTGTGCTGAATCCTTCGCTGCCTTTACAGGGTAACACCCGACCCTTCGGGCCATCTCTACCCTGCGCGTGTAAAATGATAGTGCTGCTACAGTGAATGCGGCACGACTGCAGGGATTTCTTGGAGAATAAGCATTTGTGGCTTATGTGGGCTTTGTTCCAGGCGTGGAGGTGGTTGCTGCTGATGCCATTAGTAATTGCTATCTGCAATGCCATTAATAATTATTTTATTTCCTGAATTAGTGAACCCCCACTCCTCACACTCTGCAACCCAGACAGAAGGTTGTTGTAGCAGTTCAGTTTTCTTATGACAGGATTTGTGCTCAGCTGCATCAGAATAATGAAACCTTTTGGAGGTGTGTGGCTCGTGCATGGATGGCCCCTTGTTTTGGCTTGGGAACTGCAGGCCTGTCTGTGTTTATCAGGGCTGTGGCCACTTATTGAACCTGTCTGGGTTTGGTTCTCTGGAATGGGGGGAGCTTGGCTCTTGTTAAAATTCGGAGTTCATTTTATGGAGGGCTTCTGCAGGTAAGATTAGATGGGAGGTGAATTAGCCCTACCCCATGTATAGGGCAAGGTGATGTACAGGCATAGACTGGAAAATCTTCACCCCTAATCTGCTTACTGTCTGACCATAAGAAATGCATGGGGTAAGGAAAAAGGAAGCAATGAGACATATTAGTCAGCATGATGGATGTTCATCAACAACAGCCTTATAGCTGTGGAGGATTTGCTAAAGGGTAGTGAAAGGCCCTTCAAAACTGTCAAAAGATAATTAAGTAGCATTGACTATGATTTCTGGGAAATGTTCTGAGAATTTAGGGTGGATACTGGAGGCCTGAGTTGCAGAGGTGGGTATGGAGAGGTAAGCACTTGTTTCCACTCACAACAGCCATGGCTGCTGTGACACTGGAGAGAAGCCACAGCACTGCCAGTGCTTGTGGAGCACAACTGGGATGGGCTGCAGGACAGATCTGCCCACAGCCTGGGTCTGGATGGGTCTGAGTGCTATGGGAGCTGGCTGTGCCAGCAGTGATATGGGTGGTGCTGGGGAGAGCAAGCATTATCTGTTTTTTTTACTTCCAATACATCAGGTAGTCTCAAAAAGGTCTTTGCTTTCCCAGTGAACCTGAGCCTCACACATGGATGGATAGCACTCCTACCACTGCTGCCACTTGGGCTGTGCCAGGTGAGGTGGAGGAGTAGGAGGACATTGCAGAGAGACACACTGGGAAAGAAGAGGGTCTTGCTGTGTTTCCTGTGAGTGTGCAGTGGATGGGAATCTCTGACAGTTTCCTTTACCTCTTTCCTATGTGTGTTGTGGGTTTGCAGGATGCGGGCAGATTATGAATGGAGTCAAGAGTGGCTTGATAGCTGTATCTCTGCTCTAGCTGTATTTATAGCTCTGGGTTGACAGCTGGGTCATGGTGAGCTATATATACACCTTCTGTGGTTGATCTTGTCCAGGGAAGTGGCTGTTGGAAGTCTCCACTGAAAAACATGGTAGTGTGAGCGGAGCATTCCTTTCCCACCATCCTCTTTAGATCTGTTCTGTGTGCCTAAATCCGTACTGGTGGCCTGTGCTTGGTGTACTGGCTCTCTTCTGGCACATGGAGTGTAGAAAGGCTGGCTGGTGTGGGGGCACAGACCAGCTGTGTGAGCCTGTGTATTCCCAGTCTTCCTTCTGAGCCTTTGCATTGCCTCAGCGGCACATCTCTGGATGGGTGCTCACCCAACAAGCTGCATGTGGGTGCTGGGAAGGAGCATGGTTACAGCTGGATTTCTGAAGGGGACCAGGAAGCACAGTTTGCCAGTCGATGGTGTATGGGCTCAATCTGGCCAGCCAGAGCAACTTCTGCCCTGAGCAGGCTACCTTGTCATTCTTCCTTAGGGCTCTGGCACTTCCGCTGGTTCAAAAATACTTGAACGTAACCAAAACACAACTCCTGGCCAGTGTTTCCGCTGCCAGGTTCCCCATCACAGAAGTCTTTCTCCCAACATATGTTGCTTTGCTCTTGCAATGCTCAAAAAGATACTCCTGACCTTCCCTCGAGCTCCTCTGCATCCAGGCTCATTTCCCCTCCTCTCCCGGATCCCGACTGTCTCAGTCCCAGATTCAGCATCAGCCTCGCCCCGGCTCAAAGCAGAAGTGACCCTGCAGCTGGGAGACGTCCCGCTGGGGACGCCGGGCCCTGGGGCAGGGCGAGGCTATCTCTTCCCTTTTCCCAGCAGTTTGAGGGCAGTGCCCATCGGACGCCGCGGGAGCGGAGGGAGGGCTGTTGTCCCAGACCAGCTGCCTGCTAGTGACTGAAGGCACGGCGCCATCTGGTGGCATGAAAGAAATTTGTCCGTAAGTCTGTCAGAGAGCAGTCCCGGCTTTCTCAGCCAAATGCAAACTAGAAGTTTCCAACTATTTTTTGTCTCCTTTTTATTTTCCCCTCTTCCCCTCCCCCCCCCCCCCCCCCCCAAGCTTTGGGCCCCTCTGTGGCTTTTCCCGCTTGTCTTGTTTATCCCCAGCTGCTGTGACTGTTTCTTACAGAGACAAACTTGTCCAGCTCTGGGTCATTCCTGGAGCATGGTGCAATTTCTCAGTCTGGGAAGAAGTGTTAGAGAGCTGCAGAGGGCACTGCCCAAGGGCAGGCTGCTATGACCTGAGATGTGACAGCTCTGCTCCCATTAGAGCTGTCCTGGTTCACATCAGAGGTCTGTCTAGCCTGGTGTCCTCTTCCTGGCAGGAGATACCTGGGGATAATAGACAAAGGCAGTCAGTTGGCAGCAGGAGATCATCAAGATGGTCTGCCAGTCTCCCATGTGCAGGCAGGAATGTCCTGAGTTTGGCATTGCGCCTCTACTTTTAATAATCTTCTGTGGATTTCATCCTTTCTGGTTTTGGCTCATTACCACCTGAACCCTTGAAGGCTCCTGGCATTTGCTACACCTGCTGGAGGTGCAGCTGGGCAGGAGACCTCTGCCTTGGGCTGGGGGTATAAAGAGCTGTCCAAGATTGCATGAGCATCATTCATCTGCGTGCTGGGGCTGCAGGGCAGAGCACAAGCCAGAAAGGATTGGTGATATGTCACTGTTGTCTCTCTTTTCCGGGTCCCTTGGAGGCACTAGATATGCCAGGAGTGTCCAGATTGCGGGTCTGCTGATCTTCAGGCAGAGAGGAGCGGTGGCACCCAGCTCAGAGCCAGATGTCAAGGTGGGCCTTAAGGAACAAACCTTGTATGTGGGCCGTCTGCATGAGATGCAGTGGTTTGGTTCCTCCAGATCCCCTGAGACCTTAACTGTTAACGGGCTGCTGGGCACACTTGATCGGGACTGTTGCCTAAGAAGGCAGTGCTAAAAATCAGGCAGGAAAAAGTGGAGGCCTCTTGTTTTGTGAAAATCATGGCAGTCCAAGCTCTTTTTCACCCAAATTCCATTGGATTTTGGCTGGGTCTTGGTTCTCTTTTGGGGTGTCATGAAACCTGGATGGGTGACAGTAATCTGGTTGCTGTTGATTTTGTCATTAACCAAACACAGGTAGCCTCTGGCCTGTGAATGTGTGTCCCAGCACAGCTCGCATGCCTGGGCTGGAGAAAGGGATGCCGGCTTCGTGAGGAGGAGCTGGGAGTTGTGCTGGGCTCTGAAACAGGCACCCCTGCACTGGACACCATGGTGTTCAGTGTTCAGGTCTGACTGGTTCTCAGTGCCCTGGGAGAGGGCAGCACAGGACTGTGTTCCTGTTATCCCGAGACTTCCATGTAAGCAGGGAAAAGCATGGGGCCACTGAAAGGCCATCTTTGCAAATTCACGTTTTGCCACCAGGGAGCTCCCGTTCCTCATACCAGTCCTATGGTGAGAAAACAGAGGCCAACATGGCAAAAAAAAAAAAATCCCTCAGTCTCCACCGGATCCCAGCTCTTGTGTAAAGGCTGGATTTTGTGGTGCTTGCTCTGGCTTTAAAACAATATTATTTTAGTGCTTAGACGAATTTTGCCCTTTCATTGCAGGTTTCTCAGGAATGGGAGAACATTGAATGGGAATATTGAAGCTGGCTAATAAGAGAAAACAAGCAGGTGAAAATGTGGTGACAGCAATGCATTTTCCCTCACTCTGGTGGTTTTGGACAGTCTTGATGATAGAACAGCAGGGCTGGAGAGGGTCTGCCTGCAGCCATGCCCTTGCTGCTAGTTGCCCTACAGAGAATAACGTGGCACTTGTGCTTCTAGAAAGTGTTGGCACATGCAGGAGGTTTAGTTTGGTACTAATTTGAGTTTTTAATCATCAGTGATATAGCTTTTTCTGTTTCATTACAGGGTTGAAGCACTTACTCCCCCAGACAATGTAATTCTGAACTTTTCCATCTGCTCTCCTGCCTTCCAGTGCCTGGTTTCTTTCCTGGTCTTACGTGGCACTTTCACAAACACATATTTCAATCTCCCACATTCCTAATTTGCTGAGGAGACAAATCTTTCACACTTGGAGGAAAAGATAATTGGTATAGTTGAAATATGATTGGTATAATTGAATAATGATTAATTAATTAATAATTGGTGAAAAATTAGTAGTCAGAACACTACAGTGAGTTTGGAAAAGTGACTGTGCTCCCTTTTTGGGGGCTGGTGTGATTGATATGAGGTTAGCTGTGGCAGAGTAATGTGTTCTCTGTGTTCCTGCTAGCTGTATTAGTATTAGGTCACAGCAAGGGACATCAGAGTTTGGACCAAGAAAAGTGTTTCCAAGGATGAAGATAGCAAAGCAGTAGATCAAATTATTTGGGCAAGAAAATAATGTCCTTTCTTGGATGTTCTTAAAAAGCAGCATAAAAAATGGTGTAATTCCTGTCCCTGTTCTCAGATAGTCTGTCAAAAGACACCCTCATCAAAGGTTTCTGTAGCACACAGACAAAAGGGGGGAAGGACATCTCTAGAGACCTGCCTGGCAAGTCTCCTCATCTTAGGCCTAGACTCTTTCCTGTCATAGATCCACAAAGGTTGTGTGCACTGTTTGTTGGAAACTGAGTCACATCATGCCAGGGAAGAGAAAAAAGTCCTTCAAAATCCAGGTAGTTCCCAGGAGAACAATTTTTGCCCAGGAAACCAAGGACACAGATCAGCTTTTCAGTCCAGTGTGGCTTCCTTCTGACTCTGGTTGGAGTTTGCTGTCCAGGGGAAACAAGGGGAAACGTTTCAAGTTAGGGTGAGTTTAGGGACATATGTTGGAAGACCAGCATATGCTGGCATGCATCTTTGAGGGAATATCCATGGGCAAAAAAAGCCAAAGCTCTCCTAAAGTGGGAGAACTTGCTTCATCATTTATTTACATGCTTCAACATTTGCATTTTGATGAGGGCTTAGATATTTCATGTATTAGCCAGAACAAACACAGCAGAGGGCTCTTCTAAACTGGAGATGAAATTGTTGAGGGGCTTTGTGTCTACCTGTGATTTTCCACTCATTTGAGTTTCCTTTGAGATGTAAACCTAATATCTGACACTCGTGGGCACCATGTGACTTTGTGGTGGTCTTGAAAGCACTGCTTCTCCATAAAACAATGTCTTGATCCCATCCAAGCAAGATGTTTATTGTCTATGACAAGCATAGTATCAATGTTATTTGCTTGCTGAGCCATCCAGGTCATGCTTTAATGGAAATTCTTTAAAGAAGTTAAAAACAGTTCATTGTAGTTCACTGGTTCAGCAAATACCACAGTAAAACTTTTGGAATAGAGACTGAATGACAGAAATAAGTGAGTTATGTGTGGAGGCGAAATGAAAAGCTTTTTTTATGGCATATTGCAGTGGTTACTAAGCTTTATGGCTTTCTCAGCAGTCTCAGGATATTGTTTTTATTTTTTTTTTCTTAAAAGCTGCTGGAAGAAAGACATTGCATAAGAAACTCCATCTTCTAATTAAAAAAAAAAAATTAAAAAATTCTAACCTCATGGTTGCTTAGAAAAACATGAAAACATGAGCTGACTGTTCCAGATAGGATGTTGAAATCAAAACCAAACAAGATGGAAAACTTGGTTCATAGCTTTATGCTCCAGACAGCAAACAAACAGCCTTAGATAGGCTTAGAAATTCTGCAGTTTGGAAATGTATCAATGTCTGACTTTTGGGACCTGACTGCAGGCATGAGGGCACATGTGATTTTGGAATCAGAGTTTAGTCCCTTTTTTGTTAGACAATATTGAGTTTCATAAAAAGTAAATACTTCTGTAAAAGAAAATATTTTTTTTTAATATTTCTCCGGCGAGAACACTTCTTTTCCCAAACTTTCTTTAGCATTACTTGAGTCCCTTTTTGTTTCTTGTTTTGTTCCTCAACTAATTTTATTCTGTTTTGAGTTGAAAATTTCATCCTGAAACTTGTTTGGTTCATTCTTCTTTCCTTCTGGACTTTCATGTTTCTGTCTGGAGATTTCCATTTGGTTAGGTTTTGATGTTGACGTCAGATTTGCTGTTTTCTTCCATCCCTCATTTTGGCTTTGTCACCCTTTGCTTTGCTTTCCAGCTTCATTTTGAGCAGGTGCTGTAAAATTCTACCTTGGGTCATAGGTGATGTTCCACCTGGATGTTGCCTTTTACCAGCTGAGCACAGGATGTTTCCAAGTGGCTCAGTGCAGCCACCCAAAGTCACACTTGAGCTCTTCTTCTCATGACTGGGAAAGCTGTTGCCTTGTTTTGTTTTCCCAGAGATGACTGAATTTTTGGTGAAAGACATGCACAGTGTAGGAATTCACAGAGAGGGAATTACAGTTCTCCAAGCAGAACTGGCCCTGAGGGTCTGTAGTGGCAAACTTTGTGGCCACACTCCTGGTGATGCAGTGGAGTGGTGTGAAAGTAGCTGGAGGATGAAAAACATTCTCTTTACCCCCACTGTGTTTAGACCTGGATCATCCATTGCTTAGGATCTACAAAGTACTATCTCTAGTGTGATTTTTCTTTCCCAGATGTTTTCTGTTAAGGTAAGATCTGCAGCTTTGGACATCATATACATGAGATAGAAATGTCTTAACCATAGACAGGCTGGCTAGATCTTATTTATCAGAGTCCTTGTCTTCAGAGCCTAAGTGTCTATATCTATATTCTTGTAGTTTATCCTGTAGTAGACCCCTGGCTGTCCAAGGCTTTGAGGTCATATGGATAATTAGCAGTCAAGCACCTACATTCCATCTAATTCAGGCTTTTCCCAGTATTATTGACTTCCTATGGCCCCATTTGGGGTGGATGCAAGGCAAGGGACAAACCATGCATTAAACCCTGTATGTCAGGTTGCCAGAAGGTAGGGGCAGGGGTAGGTTCACTCCCCTTTTAAACCAACATTCCTTTTGCCATACATCAGGAATGTATGGCATTCCATACAAAACACTTACCTGTGTTTGCCAGCCTTTATTAGGTGGTGAGCACACACATTTCAGAGGAAGTTGTTGGGTGGTATATGGTGATTAGAAGTGCTTGAGCACACAAAGAGAGAGACAGGGAGTTAGAGGTGGCATGGCTAGGTTTGTAAAGATCTGTAGTGCTTGCTGGTCTCCAGAGCAACTAGTTAGGCCTTTTCAAAACACTAATTTCTGAGTTGCTACTTCAAATTCCTAAGGAGGACTTTGTAGAAAGCATGACCGTATAATGGGGCTGGTGGGACTCAGAATTCTTGCTGGAGCAAGTAAAAGGTGGAGGTTTGGAAGAAAAGGAGAATACCTTTGCATGCATCCTGAGAATGTGTGTGAATTCAGTGACTCAAAAGGAAGGAGCCCAGTGAGAACACAGGAACAGCACTGAAATCTTGTCCAGATGTGTCAGGCCAGATGGGAAAGAGGCTTGGAGAAGAGCAGATGGCTCATTGGCTTTTATGTCTCCTGGGAGCCCCCAGTGCACATGTATTTTTGGAGGTATATCCCTGATGCATCCAGAAAAGTCAAAAAGATACTCCCCAGATAAAGGAGAAATGTGGATCCTGTGTTCCCTAGTTTTCCAATAGGTGTCAAGGAGAGGTTTGGAAAACACTGGCCTTGGCACAGTTGCACACAGGACCGTGGCTGTGGGGAATTGCAAGCAGTGTGACCTGACTTGTGACCCCAGATAGCTTTACAGAATTTAGCATCTCCCTACACTACTTCCACTTCTGTGCCTGGTTCATCCTGACTCCCCTGCACTTGGCATTGGGGATGTGGTGTTGCAAAGATACCTCACTGGAGAACATTTCTGCACTTCCTCACAGCCACACCCTAAGTCAGCGTGTGGCTGGTTGCCATGTTTCCTGATTTGTCTTTATTGCTGCAGAGCCACTGCTTCCTTCTTGGCCTTGGCCTTCTGGCTTCACTGTGGGCTTGTACTCCACATAAACAAAAGGCCTCCCTGGGACTGTCTGTGGGCTGGGCTTGCTCAGTCTAACCCTGATGGAGGGGGTGCACTGTGTCTGAGCCACAGGGCTTACTTATCCTACTGTACGTGGCCACTTGTGACATCCAGGAGGACTACCTGACTGCTAGGGAGGGCAAGAAAGGAAAGAAGGTTATTTCCTGGCCATGTTGTGAATTGTAGAGGAAATAGCTAGGGTTTTGGGAAAGCAGAATGAGAGATTTCTTTTCAGTGGGACACTTGGGCAGTGGAGTTCCAAGGAGTGCCCCCTTGTCATGCAGTCACAGGACTGAACTGGAAGGTTGGCCAGAGTTTTCATGGCTTGGGAAAGAGATGGAAAGGAGGCACTTGCCAGCGTGTGTGGAGTATGTCTACCTGCAAGAAAATGTGAGGTGTCTTCAGTGTTTTATAGGACTGGTCCGGCCCTAGAGGTCTCACAGAGAAGCCAAAGAGTAAAAGGGACAAAATACATGTGGCTCTTGAAGGGCCTTGTCATACCTTGCATGGTAGCTCTTCAGAACACTTTATGCCTCTTTGGAAGTCAGCACTGCTGGTGCTTTTTGATGTCATTTTGCTGGATAACCACTGGCATTGTCTGCTCAATGTATTATAAAGCTACATTTTAATTTTTCACTCTGAAAACTCCTGCTGAGAGAATTGGTGTGCTTGGGCAGGTATTCAGCTGTGTCAGTCCTCATGGGATGCCTTCTCTACAAAAAAGGCAAAACCACAATTACAGCTAAAGCCTCTTATTTCTTCTGTTTGATAGTGTATGGCTGGCAGCAAGGATGGCAATGGGAAAGCAACAAGGTTCTTTTAAAATTGGTATTAATGGGAACAGGCACATGGGGAGAGATAGATGAGAACTGCTTCCAGCCTTAAAGCAGTAGCTGCAGAAACAAAAGTTATTTGTTTACCAAGACCGTGGTGTCTTAGTTTGGAAGACAGGTATCTGCCAGGGAAAACAGGAACCCTTCTGGGAATGGAGAATTCAAACCCTCCCCCCTCCGAATTGTTACAATCCCGGAATTGAAAGGACTCTCAGGCAAAGATGTAAGGGGATAGGAATAACAGTTCTTTACTACTGCATATAACAAGGTAAACAAAATAACCACAATAACTGTGGTGTTAACAACAAAAGAGAATCAGGGCGCAGTGAGTCTTTTACCACAGGGGTGCAGTCACTGTCACAGGCGGCCGGGGTGGGCAGAAAGCCCAGGGTGTCACAGCACGAGCTGTGTCAGGAGCTCGGCGGCCGCAGCTGGAGCTGTGGAAAGGTCCCGGCAGCAGCNTTCCTTTGTCTTTCCTGAGTACCCATAAGTACCCAGTAATTAGTTTCCCTAGCAATGTATGGGAGAAAATTCTGTAAGAAAGAAACCCAACCCCCAACACGTGGTATGCCCAAGAGTTAAAAAATGCATGAGGCTGGGATTGAGCCTCTGTGTCCCAGGTCTTGGCCCTGCTAATGATTGCTTAAGAACCCTACATATATAATTTAATTTCTTTCTTCCTGACCTGGAACTCAGTTGAGAACAACTGTTGGTTTACTTCTACTTGTTGGGGTTTTTTGTGGTGGTTTTTTTTT
>WAAG01056851.1:7416-57958 GCA_013390105.1 Tichodroma muraria | reverse complement strand
TCTTTGTTGTTTATGGGGATAAAGGAGGAAAGAATTATGCCTAGATCACTGCGTCCCAAATAATTCCTTAAGGTTATCAAGTTTGCACAGCTCTGTCTTATGTTAAGTTTATGCCGGAAATAAAAAATAAATCAAAATAAGAGGAAGTAAACCACTGAAGCAGAATGCACAGGGAATGTACCAAAGCACACAGTGCTTATTTATCTACAGCTGAACCACCTCAGCCAGGGAGAAGTTTTATTCCCTGTCACTGCTCAGAGCTTCCAGTGAAACACTCCCAGTTCATATTGTTGTCACCAAGTCCAGCATTTGGTGAACTTTATCTACAATTAGAATCTGGCAACATGTAGGCCAGAAGCAAATAAATCTGAAAGCTAAATAGTTTTTCTTCTTAAAAGATTAGCACTTGAAATATCTTACTGCAGTTACCAATGTTGTGTCCTGTGAAATACAAAGAGAGAAATCTTTCAGACTTAAGAGCAGCCTGTGACACAATGAGCAATAATATGAGATACTCAGCCCTCTCAGCAGCCTGGAGGTGGCTGCTGTCATTCTGGGAAAGGGTTCAGAGACACTGGAGACATGATCCTAACGTGACTGAAACTGGCAGAAGCCTCTCATCAAGATGCAAAATAAGGCTACAAATGAATATGTGTTGGTGTTATTTGCTGCATGTCTCCCAAATAATAATATGGAATTCAAGGTATCCAGAGGATGTTTCCCTGGATACCTGGAATTCCATATTATTATTTGGGATATTTTAAACTCTAGATGTTTCCAGAGGTCTGGCCTGTGCTGTCTTCTGAGTTCTTACGGTGACAGAACTGCCATTCATGAACTTCAGCACATCCCAGGAGCTAAGGCTGGTTTTGTCTTTTGCTAACATCACTGCACTTTGAAAATTAAAATGGAGTTTGTTACGACCCTGGCCAAAGACTTATCACAGGGAGTTCTCTTTTTGCTACAAGAACTCTTGCTTTCACATTTATAAACTCAGGCATTGACAAATCTGCTATAGTTTAGGGCAAATGATGCTGCAGGGGTTATATGAGGCTGTGGTCTCAGGCAGTGTGGGATGGGATTTACCATTCCATTCCAAAATGAAAAAGTGCAGCTAAATGCTCTTGGAAACGTCCTGTGCTAGGAAGAAAAGCCTTCCAAAATAGATTTCTATCTACTTGGTCCAAGTCCATGGTTCTTTAATGTTTCTGTAAGCAGTAATGGTTTTGTCCTGCAAGACAAATACCCATTGATTTGAGTTTCTAATGACTGCTGGGTCAGGCTTCCTATATATTTGTTTAATTAATTTCTCTGACCTTCCTTCCATTTAATACTTGGGATGACAAACTTCCATTTTAGCAGCTGTGTGGATGTTAGTCTGAAGCACCCGTGATGTCAAAGGCTTTGTATTCATTTACTAACCAAGTTATTTTGAACCTTTTTAAAAATAATATGCTTGGCCAGCACAGATTTATGATTTGTTTTTTCCAGCTCAACCTCATATCACTTATCACATGGATTAAAATTAATTCATATATATATTAACCTACAGGAAAGAGATGGTTCCTGTTTCTTGAGATATGAGGAAACCATCTGAATTCCAGGGAGGATTCCAGATAAATGCATTAATTTTTAAAGTTGAAAAGTTCCTTCCTATTTTAATTAGCAATGCTTCAATTTTCTGCCCCAACATTCAATAATAATAATGGTGGAGACTGGGAGAAGTGCCATGTCCAGTACAGAGACTGCAATGCACAGGCAATTCCAGGTGCCATCCAGCAAACCAAGCCCATACTTTAAATCTGACGGTATTAGTTGGACTTAGGTTAAAAGTCAAAGGCATAGGAATAAATTGGTTCTTGAATCCTTCCTAGAAACCCTTGTTCCCATTCCAGTCTTAGCTCAGTTGGTTTGAGCGAGGTGTTGATAACACCAAGGCTGTGGGCTCAATCCCCATATGGACTATTTACCCAAGAGCTAGACTCAATAATCCACACAGGTCCCTTCCAGCTCAGAACATTCTGTGAATCCATGAAGTGCTAAGCAAGCCTACAAGAAATTAGGAACCTAAATGCAATTATACATCTTGTCCTTACTGCTTCATTCTCAGGACTGCCCTTAGTAACTATTTAAAGTCAGGCATGTGCTTACATCCTTGCATGAAAACTGCATTCAGATAAGTGATCTAAAATTAAAGTATCAGCCCAGCTCTTGTATGTTTGCAAATCAAATTTATTTTGACAACAGGTTAAAATAAGACACAGATGAGACACAGAGCCGAGAGCAAGATGGGTTGTGTGATTTAAGGCTCTGCAATTAAAGACAAGGCCCAGAGATGCTGCCTTTCAAATGTGGGTACTCAGGTTCTGCCAGGACTCTGCTGTCTGCACACCTTCCAGTGAACTGGAGCAGTTGCCATGCTACTTCATGGGAAATATTTATTAAGTCAGTGATTTATTTAGTCTGTTCAAAGAAGGTGGAATAAAACACTGGGCTGGCCATAATGATTATGCTGTTGTTATTTCTTTTTTAATTAGTATTGAGCAACCTGTACCGCAGCCAAGTTCAAGACATTTCAGAATTGCACTCCTCATTCTCTGGCTGGAGAACAAAAGACTTGATAAGAATAAATAATGTTTTCATTCTAGGACCCTACAAAAAACTACTTTTCCTAGTAGCTTCCTTGCACAAGGAAAAGAGACTCTTGATTTTACTACCTCATCTTACAGGGAAAATACTCACCTTTTTTCCCCCTATCTCTGAGATATGAAATATAAGACTCAGAAACAAATGCAGTCCCAGGTCTGAAGTTCCCACAGAGGACAACCCCAGTTCCTGTCTCACTGCTTCTTTAACTCAATGCAATATTTACCAGGCTAGAGCCAGGCATGGTCCCCCTCACCCTGCTGGCCCAGGATAAGCGATTTTTTCCACCTGTCCATCCCCAAACCCTCCATCACCCTCCCCTCCCTGCAGTTTGCCAGTGTGGGTGATCCTGTGCTCACTCCCAGGCCTGCTCTGGGTTATTGAGGGGAAAGTTTAACACATTCAAACTGAAACACCACAGAGTTTTATATCAAAGATTTGCCATTGGGGTAGAGGGAAAGAAATAAAGAAAAGAACAGCTGGGCACAATGGCCCCAGCTCAGCATGTCTGTCCACCAATCTCTGCTTATTTCTAGAAGCTGAACGTTATATCAACCCCTGGGATGCTTTTGCTTTCAGCTGGCATGGGAGACAGCAGGGGTTTGGTGCTGATATATTGCAGTTGCCCCTCTATTGAGGTCAGTGGGACAGAGGCAGGTGACTGTCAGTACCAAGTGATACTCTCTGAACTGTGGAAAACCCTCTGACCCAGAGAAGAGACACATAGCTAACTACAAACTCATCCTGGTGCAATGGTAAAATGCCACGTTGTGTTAAATCCACAACAGAACAGCCTTCAGAAGCTATTTTAATCAATTAAGAACAGTTGGACCCTTTAACACATAGTTACCGTCGTCTACTTATTATGCACTTAAAATGAAATTATAGACAGGAAAATAATGTTCATTTTCTATTGGCCTCGTTTTCCTTGAGTGAATTAAGTCTGCTTCTCATCTGCATTCACAGTCCCAGCTGCTTCCTGACTGGAACAGATCCTGTAGGCTTTTTATATCCAGTAGCAATGCAGCAATGCCATATGTAAGGCCAGGGTGTGTGTGGGAGCTAGGATGTCTCCTGGCTCCTGAATTATTAGCCTGTTCCAAGTTCCAGTGTGGAATCATTCCCTGTGTGGTGATTCATGAGGTAGCAAGGAACCTAGATCCAGTTCCCAGGCTCTGTTTTTAGGGTTAGAAAAGCAATGTTGCTTCTCAAATTTAAAAAAAATATATCATAATGGGAGACAGTTTTTAGAGTCCTTGCCTATAACAGAGCAGGTCTCTGAGGCTATTAATTATACAAGACTGGTGGTAAAGTAGAAAAGGTGAATGCATAGCAAAGGAGTTTTCCTAAACATATATAAATATCAAACCATTACACTTCACTAGAAGAAGAAAAAATTTGCAAACAGGGCAACGCTCAAGAACTCCCAAGCCCACAAATGCTTGTGTTCCCTGAATGTCATTGAAGCAAGTCACTTGCTGCCATAATTAGCTTTGTCAGAAGACCTGAAATAGAAGGGGGTGGAGAGGAGTCTCTGCAGTATAAACTGACGGGGCCATGTACCAGGGTGGTGTGTGGAGGGGATACCCCTGGTTTCTTAAATCTGCTTTCCTTCCTAAGCACGGCATTTACAGGGTCGTTTGATGGACAGATATGCATAGGCTGGACACGTTTCACCAGTAGATTGCTCCACAGTTTCAAGGTTATATTTATGAGAAACCTGTCAAATGCTTTAATTGGTGTCCACTGCAGTAGGTCACCAAGGGGAAAAAAAAAATATATCAAACAAACCCACCCCAGGGCAGCATTCAGAAAACTACTTCATAGAAGAAGTTTTAAGTTGTGACAAGACAACCTATCAGACTTCTGGAAGACTTACTTTAAACTATACCTTCAGTAGATGCCAAAGGAATAATTTGGACACGGTTCTTCGTGGTCAAGATCAGGTTTTTATGCTGCTGCTATAATATTTAAACACTTCCTATTAAATATTGCATATCAATAGAACTGGCTATATCAAACAGCATATAATTGCTGGCACTTATTTTTCAAAGTCAAAACTCTGCTTGAACTTCCCTTTGAAAAAATTAGGGTTTTATTAGCTGGCAGAGAAGGGGAAGTGATTCCAAGGGCAATTTGGCTTGGGAATGCAGTGTTCCCATCAGAGCATCCTTTCTGGCAGTAAGGCTTTCCTGAAAGTTCAGCAGGGTTTCCTAGGACTGTTTAGCTCTCAGACCTGATTTTATGGAGGCCTTGGAAGCTGTTGAGATGGTACCTTCAGACATATGAACCCAGCAATGCACAAACCCCACCGTCTTTCTCACTTCAAAGTCAGTAGTGAGTCAGTGCACGGAATAAAAAAGGTTGAGGGGGAGGAAGTCTAGAGTTTGTGTTTGTCATGCCACGGCACAATATGGGAAAGGCCAAGTGTAGGCTGCCAGCCTCTACATCCCACTGATTGCACAGAGGTGTCTTGGAAGCACAAAGTTTACTTACTGAGTATCACACTCTCACACCAGATGTAGACAGTGCTGCCCTTGATTTTCCTGCTCATGAGGGACATTTACCACAACCATGATGGCATTTGTGTTTTGCTTAGCCCCAAAGCACTGGGTTAAAGTGAAGCAGCCAGAAGTTTCTAGCTGCCCACAGTCTGCCTGGTTGAAGTCAATGCAGTTTTTATGAGGCATTTTATTATTAGAAGAATTTCTCTAGAAATCAACCCTCCCACTGCCAGTCCAACATTTATAAAACTAATTTAAGTTCAAGGGTGCTCGCAGTCATGTAAATAGAAGCCGGACATTTTTTCTCTGCTAGGGGAAAGTCATTCAAAGAGAGGTACCCAGCCATATTTTAGCATGCCCATAAAGAGCTGTTTTCTAGTTGAGTGCTGTACATCTCACTGCTTTTGAATGGTTTGCAGTTGCAATGTTCCTTCAGCCCAGGGAGGGTGCCTGAGGCAGCCCTGGCACACGTGCCCCATTATTTACTCCGTGTATCACTCAGGGTTGCTGACCTTGGTAACAGGACATGCATCAGGCTGTGTGTGAGCGGGCTCCCCAGCCTCCTCCCCACACTCCATCTGCTTTAGCCACCAGCCTATACGTGACTTTCCTACTTGAGGCTTGGCATATTTACAAGAACTGAATTTTGTAGCACTCTCAGGCTCCTTTCCATTGCGGCCCCCCCTCAGAGCAGAGGGTGCAGCTGGGGCAGTCACGTAGGTGGATAGAGATGCTGGAGGAAATCTCCATCTGCAAAGTTCACTCTGCAGAGCAGAACAAGAGAAGGCAGAGCCCAGACTTACAGACTGGGGGGCAGTGTTGGAGATTTCTGCTGTTAAAAGAGCTTCCTGGTATCTTTGCTTAACATCTTCTCGGTTAATAATTAGTTTCAGTAATTTGGAAAAATAGAAGTCACAAGATTTTATTTGCCTTCCTTTGGAAGTGTTAACTCCTAAACTCAGCTAGAATTGAGGTCTGTGCTTTGCTGTTACAGGTGACTTGAGCAATCCTGCTCTAAACAGACAACTTGAAACAAAACATGATCCCTTGCCTTGTCCTGCCATTGATAATCCCTGTGACTGTGTGAGCTACCCCTGCACAAACCCTGAGCATCTCACACACCTCTGCATTCCAGGATGTCCCTACACAAAGGCTTCCACCCAAAAGAGAATGTCAGGGTTTTTTAGTATAGAGGGAACCACTTCGCCCCAGCCACAGCATCCAGGTAATTCTTTGTGTTAATCTGCAGTGACATGGGAGAAGATCTGAGGTTTTCTGTGAATCAGAAACACTGCAGAACTGGGAAAAACCAGTTGCCTTTGTCTGCCTTCTAAGAGAAGACCTGTGCTGAGCTATGATGGAGTTATAAATCTCCTTCTGCCACTTCACTCCCCCCCTCTTCAATCAAATGCCTGTTCTAAGAAGTCTGACTGTTGCTGGCACATGAGCAGCTTCTGAGCACAACACTGATGGAACAGCACCAGGCAGAATTGCAGCTGAGTAACTGAAAAGCAAGGGCTGCTTTTGAGCACAGTGTCTGTCCTGTCCTTCCAGATGCTCCAGGCTCAGCTGCAGCACATTGAACCTGTGGGAGATCTGGAGTCATTCCCTACCATGAGGCTCAGCACTAGGATGATCTAGAAGACCTTGCAGGGAAAACAGTCCAAGGGGAAACAAAGGATACTTATTAAAAAATAAAAAATAAAAAATAAAAAAAATCAGTTCCAGATCTACATTTGCACATATATAAAAATTTGCCTTAGAAAAATCGAGTTCTGTATTGAGTCATGACTGCAGTCCTATTAGTTCCTGTCCTAATAAATCTTCACACAGAAGTACACCAAATGAGGTAGGAAAATACAATTAATCCTAATGGTGTCATCCTGTTGTGCTCCCTGCACGGTTTTAGAGATCATTGGCTGGATGCTCTGTACCAAGCTACGTGTCTGGCGAGATGGTGCTCAAAGGCAATTGTCTCTTTTTCAGCACACACAGATGTGGGGATGTAATTCCTATATGTTAGATGCATACTTGCTTCTGGCCCAAAGTCACCTGTACTGCAAAGCAACTCTCCATTGCCTGCATTTACAATTAATTAAACTTCCAAGAGCATGGGCATAAAACAAGCCTGTGACAATAAAGAAATACCAGCCATGGACAGGCAGAGACCCACTGGGACACATCTCACCTTATTATTCATAGGACTGAGCTGTTTGAGTTTAGTTTCTTTTCATGCATGAAGAGCTTTTGAGGAATCTCATTATTGCACTGAATATAAATATATTCAGTAAATATAAAAAAGACAGAGTTAAACTAGAAGCAAAGATCAGTGCCTGGTTTCAAAGATATTAGAGCTGTATTACTTACAGATACAAATAGAGATTGAAGCTGGAATTGGATCAGATCTTAAATATCTGCTCTTCTCTTAAAGGGACTTTCCAGAGGCAGTCCAAAAGTTTGGCAATCCAAGAAATAAGAACATAAGAAAACTGTTGCTTGGGCAGCCCAGTGGTCTGAGGGGAGATGCTCATTAGGGACACTGCGTTGGCCTGGTCACATTTGGCAGCCCATCCTCCAATACCCACAACTGCTGGATTAGGAAGTCATGGGGAAGACCTCTGATTAGTGGTTTTGGAGTCTATTTCTGGACCTGTTGTCTGTAATTCACCCAGTTGAAAAAGCCTGCTGGTACTGTCTCCAGTCCTCTGTGGTAGCAAGTTTTGGGAAGTCACTACCTGCTGAATAAAGAGGTCCTTTTTTCAGTAACAATCTGATTGTCTACTAGTTCATTGAATGCCCCCAAGTTTACCTGTTTTGAAAACTGGTGATGTTTGTTTTTTTAAAATTGGGAGGAAACAATTTTCCCACTTGCTTGATCTGTGATTTTTGTATAGCTCAAACATGATTCCTCAGGCACCCTTTTCCCATCTTCAGATACTTAAAAAGCAACTGATCATCCCTTTGATCATTTTAGTTACCCCAAAGAGAATTCCCTTATGGCAGGTATCCATTCCTCAGCCCACTTTTCTGCTTTCAATCCACAGTGGTCCCAGTCCATAAAAACCAAAATAAAAGATGGCTACAGGGGGTTAAAGAGCACTTAGGTTCAGGACATCTGGGCCCATTCAGAAGTCAGTGTGATCCCTGCAAGGGAGAAAAAACCTTCCAAGCTGCTGAGTCAGTTCAGGCAAGCCCTTGTGGCTCCCTGAACATTAGGTTCACTTAAAAATGTTCCCTGAGACTAATGGTGCATTAATAAGGTATTGGCTGTCTGGGACTGTTGGGTGCTGTGCCAAAACCAGTCTTTTATAAATTGAACATGTACAAAGGTTCTGGCAGTCTGATTCCCAGTGACCCACTGACAAGCTACTGATCTAGCTGAAGATGTGGAGATGGAATGTAATTGCCCACAATCTTTTTAATCAAGGACTACACTTCCAGTAATCTGCTGCAGTGACAGAGAAAACACCATCAGGCTGTAGCACACGTCTGGAATCAAAGCTCTTTTCAGTACAGTCTTAATTAAAGAGTGTTTCTGACTACAAGTTTTATAGAAAAGTCAATGAGCTTCCAGCTGAGGAAAGGACCTTTCTTGATGTGATGAAAAGGCTGCACGTATACTTAGAGAGAATACATGATCAGAAAAAAACAAAACATGGAGAAACATTGGTAGCACTCAGGCCATGGGTTATACTTGGGAATATCTTCAATACAGATTGAGATGAGAGGGAAGGAGGGAATGGAAAAACATCAGTCACCCCCAAAACCCCAGGAACAAAAAAAAGCTATGGCCAAAGCTGTCACTAACATGAATCGGAGCTGCTGCAGGGAAGTTGAATCAGAGCCTGGCCTGGAGCAGCCCTCCAGGGCATGGGTACCTGAGGAGTCACCTAAAGGTGATCCAGGGAACATGCCCCAGAAATGAGAACGACAAGGGTGATAATCGTGGGGTGGCTTTTCACTACTTGGACAGTCTTCCATGTCAGGCTGTGGTGGTGATCATTAAATTAGTGTTCTGCCCACCTCCTGCCACCAAAGCCCAGTCAGAAAGAGGCCCATTGTTTTATCATTCTCAGAGATCATTTTTGACTGTTGTCTGTCTTTGATTAAACACAAACTGCATTTTAGACCCATCCATCTGGCACTTCTAATAAATACATTCCACAACTAAGAGATACTCAAGGTTTACAAGTTTAATTTGTCATCCTTCTGTAAAACCACATTGTAGCATAACAATCTGTCACAGAGGACAAGTTCAGCAGGGTTTCACAGAATCACAGAATGGTTTAGGTTGGAAGGGACCTTTACAGGTCATCAAGATTTAAGCCCCCTGCAATGAGTTGGGAGATCTTTAATTAAATCAAGTTGCTCAGAGCCCTGTTCAACCTTACCTTGAATATCTCCAGAGATGGGGCATCCACTACCCTCTTTAGGTAACCCGTGCCAGTGTTTTACCACCCTCCTTGTAAAAATTTTCTTCCTCATATCAGATCTAAACAGATCCTGTTTTAGTTTAAAACCATTACCCCTTATCCTAACACAACAGGCCCTGCTAAAAAGTTTGTCCCCATTTGCACAGGCAATTCTTTACCAGCCAGCCTTGATGCCAAAAAACAGCCTTGGACACATTTGATTTGCTGCAATGGATATTGCCCACATGTCCTGGGAAGGACAAGAGGCAGAGACCATGAGCAGCTGGGGCTCAGACTCAGGATCCTGACTGATCCTCACTCATCTCAGCAATGGGCCATTTATCCTTTCACCCAGCCTCGCTTGTGACATGCCAGATTTGGAGGCTGCTATATTTGTTACCTACCTACAGAGCTATAGACTAGAGCTCAATTATCCTTAAATTCTTATCAGGATCCTTCACTCCAGCCAGGGCTGTCATGGAAAACGTAATGCATGTCCTGACTCAAGGCTTTGGTTCATTTGTAATAAAAATCATCTGGCCTCTCTCTGAAGGAAGACGCAATCCATCCCTGTTGGGAGACAGTGGAAAATATAGTTTATGTGGGTGCCAACTGGATCCTCATCAGAAAGAATCTTTTGTGCAGTGTTCATGTGCAGAGCTGTGCAGAAAGGCAGAGGGGAGGGTCTGCAAACAGGAAGATTTTCTGTGCTGTTGAGCTGTTTGGCTGCTCACACTGGTTCCAGATGGTGCTGGAGGCACTCAGTGCCTCTGAAAACCAGCCAACTTTCACTCTCCCAGTTCTTATAGTAGCAGGAGAAAAACTGTTCTCTTGAGAAAAGAAAACAGGGAAAAACTAGTAATGATATTTCTGCTTCTCCTGTTGGCAAATTACAGCTGAAATTAGATAACATGCTGCAACAATTCTGGCTTTCCAGCTGGAGAGGGAGAGAAGCAGTGAGCTGCTGTGGGTGTCCCACGTAGCACAAGGCTCTGGTCCCTGAAACAGCCCTAACCCAAACTCATTTGGATCACTTGGGGCTCCCAGCTTTTCATTTCAGATCTTCAATTACTCTTTCCTCCTGTTCCTCATACCAGTAAGGAGAGATAAATCCACTTCAGTAGGGCTGGTTTTGCCATTGCTTTCTAAGGGTTTCTCATCCTTACCCAACAGCATTTCTGGGCTCAGGGGCTGCTCCTCCTCGGGTCCATTTCTGCCCAGTGACCTGGCTACAGGTGCTGACAGTGTTTTTAACTCATGTCCTGCTTTGCAGTCAGGTCCATATTTCTACTACATCTCAGGCTTATTCATTCAGTCTTTGACTCCTTCTCAAGATTTTTTTTTTTTTTTTCAGTTTAGGATAGGATGTGGTTCATCTGGCATCACAGCCCTGGTTAGATCACCACGAAGAATCAGAGTCCACCAACAGCACAGGAGGTTTTGTGCACGAGCACAAGCTACAAACATCCATCCTCACCATTCCCTGCAGAACAAACTGGTTCAGAAAAGAAACAGGCAGGAGCAGTGCCTTTGATGGAAGCCCTGTGTATAAAGCCCTGTGTCAGTTTGTCTTGTTTTGAGCCAAAACACACTCTGAGCTTTACTGTTGCTTATGTTTAATTGATCGAATCCCTCTCCCCGCAAATTTCTGAAGTATCTGAGAAAAGTATGTATTAAAAAAAGTGTATGAATTAGTTATCAGTATGGATTAAAGAGTATCTGCAGCTATTACAATGGTAAAGCAACCTATAACTATTTTGGATGTTTTGCTGCTCATTTACTAAAACTGTCTTGGCTAGGAGTTACCTTTCATTAGCAAGAATTTAACTTTTGATTTTAAATAAGTGATTCAGAGATGAAGCAGGGCTATATGTTTTCTTTCTGCCTATATTTGTGGCAGTTCTACAGGCATAACTCAGGTGTTTTTACTGAGAATTCATCCACAATAGTTTTTCCTCAATTGGAAAAATATTGATACAGTCTCAATCTGATCTGCATGTAGCTTTTCAAGATGAAAGGGCAAAAGATGTGTCTCTGAGAGGCATCCTGCAAGTTAGAGAACACTGGACATCACCACCACAAGGTAATATTTATGTAAAAAGGAGTTGATGTTCTACCTTGAAGTGAGCCTTTTGTTTTTATAAAAAAGAAAAATAAAATTTTCAGAGCAGTACAGAAAAATATGGGTAATTTTTCCTCCTTGTCAGCTTTGCTGCAGTGAAAAATTTCTCCATAGCTTTGCTTATAATTCTCCTGCCTAACAGTCATTGTTTAATTTATAAAATAAGTGCCAGGACCAACAGGCATGTTTGTCTCCTTTCAGAGGATTTAAACGGCAGAGTTTAAAAAGCAGATACTCCATTAAAATGAGTTTATATCATATCTATTCAGACCTTACAAGCCTTGGCTTAAAAGCCTAATCCATTTGTTTCTCTAAGACTCCAAGGTTTGCCTCTTGCCTTGATGAAAGGGGATGCACTCAGTGCATCACAGCAGTGATAAGGAAAGCAGCTTCAGCCCCCTTATCAAAACACACATGGAATGAAGGATGGTCCTGCTCAGACAGATGCTCTTTTCAAGCTCATCTAAACTTTTTGTATCACAGGTATTGCTTTGCATTTTCCAGGCATTGTTTACTAAAGGATGAATCATGTTCCCAACAGTCCCAGGGTGGAAGCCAGTACTGCAAGGAGGATGGGCTGAACCATGTTGTACAATCCCTGAAGCTCTCTCACCACAGCAGAAACACAAACAGGCAACCAAAGGAACGTCCCTGCAGCACACACAGGAGTCACAGAGCTCCCTTCCCCAGGGATGAGCCTGGCCAGCCCAGGACTGTACCAGGGAGGGGAAGCAAAATCCCTGGGCTGGGGTCTGAGGGAGCCCTGGATTTTCTTCCTCCTCCTGCTCCCCTTTGGACTGTAAAACAGCTGATACAAAGACAACATCACAGCATCATCTGCCTGCACTACCTGCCCTTGTTTGTGGTACTTGAGTGCTATCACTTCCCACTCTTGTGTTCAGCCAGCAAGCCATAAAGTGAGCCACTGGTCCTACCCCTCTTTTTTACCTCTGAATGACCACTTCCAGTCTCTGAGAGAGATTCCCAGATGTTCTCACCTCAACAAAGCTCAATCAAGGATTTTTCACATAAGCTGAGCTTTGGGAAGCTGGAAACACTTTCTACTCCAGATCCCAACTGTCCATCAGTTCTCTCAATAGTTCTGAACAGAAGCTTGTTCCCAAGCACAACCATCTATTTTTTAATCTTTTGTTAATGAGTGATTCCACATGCTCCTTGAAGGGAGTGAGAAATTATTATTTGATTTAGGATGCTCTCAAATTATCAGCAGCCCACAGTTATTTTAAGTGCATATTGCATCTTTTTCTCAATGAAGATTAATGTTATTCTTGCCATGGGGCTATGTAAGAAGGAAGCATTTGTGCAACAGCAATTTTTAAAACTTTCCCCAGATTGATTTATGTGTTTATTTGTCTTCAACTTTTGGGCTCTTGTAAATGATGTCTTTAGACTTCTGATGGAATACTGACATCCAGTGATTTACAACTGGCTAAAAGCAAGTGTGTGGAGGGAAGATTATTTGTCTCTTGACCATAACTGAGGGCTAGATCGAATAAAGGAGTTTGCATAAACTAAGCTGAGCATAAAGATTTAAAGTCATTATGTAAAGCAAGAAATAAAATAGTCAACAACCAAAACAACATGCCAAACAGCGAGTTAAAAACAAAGATTAAACCTCCCTTCAGCTACACAGGAAAAATCATGCTTATAGGAAGGCAGAGTTACTGAAATGAAGTATTGATTTTCTGCTGAAAGAATTGTAAGTATAAAAGGACAATTAATTTCTAGACTAAGCTAACGGTCATATTATTGCTCTCTGGGTGTAGCAAGAAGCTCCTCTGCCTGTATCTATCTATAGCATTTGACTCCTATGCTCAGAGGCAGTGAGT
This sequence comes from Tichodroma muraria, assembly GCA_013390105.1. Classification (NCBI taxonomy): domain Eukaryota; kingdom Metazoa; phylum Chordata; class Aves; order Passeriformes; family Sittidae; genus Tichodroma; species Tichodroma muraria. The sequence goes on along the minus strand of WAAG01056851.1, from coordinate 44,424 downwards.
TCTTAATCAAAACTAGATTGTTAAGAATATTGGAGTATGATAAAGTGCCCAGGCTGTTCCTGTATAGATTTGAACTTCAAATTGAAGGTGACTTCTCTTGATGAGCTCATGCAATACCTGTCTGGAGCAGCATTTCACCTTCCTTCCTGGCCACTCACCTCTAGTCCCTGGCCTAAGCAACACCCTGAGTCCTGCTAAGTCTCCTCACAAGGGATTGGGGCTCATCCTTTGGCTTGCTCTTCTCAGCCTTCTCATCCCACACGTTGGAACTCCTTTCCACAACAACGTGTAAAAAGACAGGTTTGTCATCCAGCAAGAGTTGCTGGTTGAAATTATTCTGTGCATGTAAAAAAGAATATTATCCCAAACCAGACTGACTGAAAAAAACCTGCAAATAATTAATAGTTTTTAAGTCCTGGTGTATCAGTTCAAATATCAAAAAATCAGATAAATCAAGTAGTTTTGTTTAAACAAACCCTGCAAGCCCTAAATAAATACACAGACTCCTGAACAGGATCAATTCAAACCTGGCTGATCTTTCACTATGATTTAAAAATAGGATTTTCTGCTTGTTTAAGAAGAAATATTGACATGACTTTAGGCTTGAACACTGCTCTTCCTCTCATAAATGCTCTTCTAGGGCATGTCTGACAAATGAATCCATCCTGTTCGTGAATGTATCCGATTGCCTCAGGCTGGAGCGATTCCCAGCCTTAACGAGTCTGTCACGCCCACATCCTGCCTGAGGAGCAATTGTCAATTATTATTTTTTTTTCAGAACACCCCGGTGAGAACTGCTTCCAGGTCTGGGTGGAGGTGAACCTGAGCAGAGCCCGGACACCGATAAAGCCCCACTGACTGACAAACTTTAAAATATGACTGCAGGGAGGATTTTATCTCCACAATGCTGCTATGCTGGGATGTGACAGGCTTCCTACCCAGGTCTGGAAGGTATGGATCTTCTTGCATACATGAAATTTAATAATTTCCCTACCCTTCCCTCCCTGTACATCTCTTGTTTTGGGAAAGAAATATAGAAAAAAATAAAAACCAAACCCTAAAAAACTAACAAACCAAAAACAGAGACTGTTTGAAATAAATCCTAAGGGTTGAGATGAGTTGAAACATGATTAACCAGCATAGGAACCAGTGCTCTGCAATGTATGTGGTACATTATTGTTTTACATTTAAAGTGACAGTGCCAAAATTGTCAGGTCAGGAAAAAAAACCCAAAATCATATCTTTTAAAGTGTCTTGCATAGGTAGGGCTGATTGCAACACTGATAAGCACAAGTGTTACAGACAGCCTGTAACAGAGCTGGAACACTAAGGAGGATGCCAACATCCTTCATAAGGTCATAAAAATTAAATACAATCTCTCTCCTGTGGCAATCCCTCATGAAAAGGGCACAGGGAAACAAAACAACCAGCAAAAACCAAATGCTCAGGATGGAGTCTTCAGTGAGGTACAGGGTTCCTGATCCCTGGGCCACATCCCTGAGCCAGCTCCAAGGGCTCCTGACTGCCAGAAGAGACACAAAAACAAGCCAGGGGAGCAGAGCACCAGAACTCGAGGATGCCAACCCTTCTGAAGGGACACAGCTGCTGCCTGGTGCTGGCCCTCCGCAACCCTCGAGGAGCCAAGTGCACAGAGTCACTTTTGGTGCTGAGTTACTCACCCAGCACAGCTCCATCCCTAGGTGAGCCTGCCTGCAGCACACACCTGCTCTCAGAGGAGTAACAGGGGAAGAAACTGCACTGAAACACCCAGGGATTTACAGGAAGACACAATCAGGATGCTTAAATTGCCTAGTTTGAACGAGCAATTGTCCTTCATCTCTCGGCTTTGTTTATACCTAATTGCATTTTCAACAAATCTGAAGAAATTTAAAAAAACTCAATTCAGCTCATTGCTGTCAAGCTGGAAAAAAAAATTTTCTACAATTCAGCTATTCAAAGAAAACTTGATCATTCAAGTGTGAAACTTTATAATTGTTTCTGCTGCTCTTTTCTTTCCCCCCCCCCAACGCTGTCAACATCAACTCTGCTAGTAAACAAGAGCAAAACATCCAGCCAACCAGTCTGTAGCTGGAGACAGAGCTAATTTCAACAGCACTGATGGATTTCACAGGCCAGACCAAGGAAAACTGACTGCAAAACCCTTCTGCTCACCTGCACAGCACATGCCCCAAGGCTGGGAGGGAGGGCAGGATGTGCAGGCTGAGCATCCAGCATGGACCCAGTCTGCTTCAGCCTGGGAGACACTTCCACACTCCACTCCAAGCCTGGCTGTGCTGCTGGGCACCAGGGAAGGGAGAAAGGGGAGTGGGGGAGCTGGCCAAGGAAATGGGAATTAAGCAGGACAAGTTCTGCAGCTATTCCAGAGATGGAGGACCACGAGGAGTCGGCAGACAGCAGGACACAGCATGTCCGTGGTAATATCTGGGAGCTGGACTTTCACAAGAGGAAACAGTCCTGGTGAACACATGCAAATAACTCCTTTTGCATTTGGGGACTGTCTCTTGCCAGTGCCCAGATGCCTGCTGGCAGCAGCCTCCCACCACTCACATGAGCCCTTTGACAAGCCAGACCTGCAGAGGAGGGTTCCACTCCGACAGATGCAGGTGAGCAGCCAAGCTGAGGGTGAGGACAGCCTCTTGGAAAGCCAGCTCCTTCTGGCCAGCCCCAAGAAACACATTAGCCATCAGTAGTGACTTCATGCAGAACAGTGCTCAGCAGCAAAACATCACCAAGTTTGTGGGGAGACCAGAAGGAGACAAAATGTGATTTATACAGCCCCAAGAATACAGGTTTTTTGGAAAGAAATATTTCTAGTCCCACTGAAAATACCTACTTTTGTCAAAACAGATCAATAGAAACCTGAAATCATTAAGTTCAAGTTGTCACTGTAATTTACTGTGCAAGCTACAGCTCAGATGCCACAGCGTTTCACTCTGCTCACTGGGTAAAGTTTTCTGCCTGGCCTATCCGTTCCAAAATGTGATTTTTCCTTCCAGCAGGAAAGAAACATCCTACAGGCACAGTCCTGAGGGCAGAGGGAAGCAGAGGGATGCAGCACTTAAACCAGACTCCTATGAGATTGAGTGATGACATTTTGAAGAGCAAAATCTCCAAGGGATAGATCTCTACTTGAAACCTCTGATCATTTTCTGACTAAATTATTCATCTTTCCAAAGAAAGTACATTTGAGTGAGAATGCAGTTTTCCCTCCAAGATCAGTACTGATAGAAATTACCAGGTAGTTCTGCTATTCTGCAGGAGGTAACTTAGGGTGACATAACCCCACATCGTACAACAGCCCAAATGCCCGGAGGGGAAAAAAATTTAAAAATTACACCCATCCTTGTTGGACCTTCACAAGAGCACTGCAGGAAAAGATGGGATACATTAGCAGTTTTGCTAACATTTTTTTCTTTTGTATTCATAAAGTATTCATACTTAATACTCAGCTTTGCTGACAAACCTTTTTTTCATCAAATGAAGTTACAAACTGCAATGTAAGATCTCTTGGTTAGTGAAATAGAGTGGTAGAAGAGACTCTTGGGAATATTAGGTCTCTGACCAGGCAAGGTGAATATTACAAGGCTGACCTCACTCCTCAGAAATTTCTTCATGAGCTCCTAAGGATGTGACTGGTAAATACATGAGATCATGAGATGTCTGCCTGGTTTCATTCACTTTGTGTCATCAGCTTCTTTCATTTCCCTGCTGCAGGACTGGCTGTCGCAGTAATTTCTATGCTTTCAGGAAATTAAAAAAAAATAAAAATCTGACATCTTTGTGCTTAAAATAGACTCAAGAGCCCAGCTGATTTGTACTTGCCTTGTGGGATCTAGGAGGTTGTGAGGCTGGAAAACCATCGGAAAAGGTGCAAATTATGAGGCAGGGAAGAAACTGTGAGCTTTTAAAATAAAAGGTCTTCACCCTGAGGAAGATTTGCAAAGCACAGGAGTTCAGGAGTCTCTGGGACACACACTGGAAGCTGGCACAGCACGATGTTGCAGGAACAAAATGCTCCAGCCAGATGCAAACCACCACTGCAAGAGCCCTGCCAGCAGCACCAGCTCACTGGAAACATAACCTGGCAAACTTGTCTGTGTGATAAAACCCATGATTTCCTCACTGTGTTAGTGTAGTAATAGAGAGCAGCTGGGATGTTTGATACCCTAGTTTCACCAAATCCTCTATAGCTCAATATCTTCTTGTTCCCATCTCTCCTCTCCTGTGAAAGCAGGGAGAGATGAGAACTCTCAGACTGATTATTGCATTTGATGTGAATGACTTTGCTGTTTTGTTTGCTGTAAAGAGGCATTCCATACTCCTGATCTTCTACACTGTAATCCCCAACACTTCTCCCTCCCACCTTGACCAAACATGGATGTCAGGAGAAGTTTTCCCATCTCTGGGCAGTGACTCAATTCTATGTAAGGTCAGTTCCTCTCCTTCAGCACAGTTGTGCAAAGCAGTTTATTTTATCAGCAGATAACTATCCAGAATCAAATTTTCAGAGGTATTCCATCACTGCTGAAGTAATTTTGGTTATGGATTCAGGCGAGGAGGCCAGAGGAGATCTTCAGCTATGCAGACATCTGCAGTGAATAAGATAATCCTTGTTCTAATCACATAATCACCTGTACTTCTCTGGTTGATAAAACTTCCACTTAAAAACGATATTGCTCCTAAAAAACTCGTACTGCCTGGTGAACCTTGAGTGCCAGAGATTAAAAGATTATGGAAAATAAGTATGCATAATTTTCACTTTGCTTTGTGCCAGTGAGAGACAGCGAATGTTTGGACAGAGAGGAGAATTGGGATAGAAACAGTCTGCTCTGCCATTTGTCTGATCTTTCACACTTGCAGAGGAATGGAAATATTTTTATGATTAGGAAATGCTGAGACAAGAACAGTGTCTGTGCCTCTTTTAAGAGATGATCTTTCAAGTGGATAGTGCTCATTCACTACTGCTTCTCTGTTCTTCGTTAACATCCCTTTTTAGTGTCTAATATTTTAACAAGAAGCATCTATGGGCTAAATTAATGTGGAGGTGAGGTTTCTTCTCACAGCTCTCAGTCAGGTGAGCTACAGCATTTCCATTGCATTTATTTCCCTGCAAGAATTTATCAGACCTGTAACAAGTATCTGTGTCCTGATTTTCCCCATGTCCAGGAGCAGCAATCCCTTGTGCCTGACACTGTGTTTGTTTTGCAGGTGGTTGATGATGTTAGGAGCAAATTCAAACCCAGATGAAGAGCGGCCTAAGCAATGGAGGTGCCAACCCCAGAGCCCGTGTACGTTGACGTGGACAAGGGACTGACGTTAGCATGTTTTGTCTTCCTCTGCCTCTTCCTGATTGTGATGATCATTCGCTGTGCAAAAGTCATCATGGACCCGTACAGTGCCATCCCCACGTCCACGTGGGAGGAGCAGCATCTCGATGACTGACAGGGATTTCCCCAGACACAGCCATAGGATGCTGTGGTCCACGAGGCCTTTTCCCACGGGGAAGGCTGGCACACAAACAGCTGTTTTAAGATATGCAGGGCAAAGGCAATATCTCCAAGAGCACATAGTGTAAATTATTTTTGCTCAACACGTCAAGATATCAGCAAGCCATTCTGGCATCAGAGTTTACTACTATGCAGCAACTCTTATTTTACAGTTGTCATTTTAACTCAAGTAGCACAAAGTTCTCCAGACTTTTCCTAATATAACTCTTGGTCTAGCACAGTTTGTCCCACCCTCAATATCACCCACAAACCCAGGGTAACAATCCCTACCATGAAAAAGCAACAAGAGTATTCTGTCTTTCCTGGAAACAGATTGCTTTAAATATCTTATAATTGCTTCCTCAGTCATCATGGGTGAATTTTAGGAAAAGCCCAGATTTTATATACCCAGGCATCACTAAGTAGAAGTGCTGAAGTACCTCTGGCTAAGTAGAACTATACGAGCAGATTTATTCTTGACTCACCTGATTCTGCACATGGACTCCCTACCCCACTGCAGCTGTATTTCCAGTGACCAGGATACAGAAGCACTCACACTTAGGGGGTCCTGGACTGCTATAGACCCCATAGCACCACCTTGCTCTACCCTAGTCATGTAAAAACCAGGCATATCCTCTGTCATGGACCCCTGGATTAGTCTGGCCAGTGCCTCTGAGCTTGGTAGACCCCAAAAATTCCTGGAGCAGAGCCTGGGCACTTCTGGTGTCAACTATATAAAGCTGTGATTTCCAAAGAGTGATTCCACATGCAATTGCATCCATCTTTTGCTTCAGGTGTATTTCAGTGGGATGAGACAGGACTATATTGACAAGGACAATAAGGAGAGATACTTTTCTCCCAGCTTTGTCATTCAGACTCGTCAGCATAACGTTCACAGTAACACACAATAATAAGCATCCTACCTCGGAGAAATTCAGCTCCATCAAAGTGAGATTTTTCCCACAAATTTGTAAGGTACATTTCCTCCTCTCAATTCATTAAGACAGTCATTATGCAAGAAGGCATAAATGAGCATGGGAGCTCTGGAAATTTATTATTTGCCTTTGAAGAGTGGGGACTGCAGCATTCCAAAGTTCTCTATTCCTCAAATTCTAAGGTTTGCTCATGCCCGCCTTTTCTTTCATGGCTACATGTTCAACTTATTAAAAGGGATTAAAAGGAGGCAATTCAGAGCAGGTGGTTCAACCACAGCAAGCACCATGAACAGACAAGTCTTGAAAGCACAAAACTTCAAGAACTTCTGCATTTCTCCTCCCCACCATTCTACCTGACCCCCAGGTTCTTGCAATAAGACGACGCACAGTGGGTGAGAAAGGTGGAAGCAAAGGCTGTGACAAGAAAATTGGGACACAGACTTTATAAGGCACTGTTCTAGCTCTGACAGATTTGTTTGATGATCACACAAGTCAATTTTTATGTGCCTCAGTCTACTCATCAGTGAAATGGGTGTAACAATTTCATCTTGTCACACCTGGTTTTGTCTGCCTAATAATACCAGAAAGCACCTGGAGACCCTTAGATAGGGACACAGAAATGAGGTTCTTACAACTCCTCCTGCTAAAACCAATAGGGAAGGTCTGGATCTTGTTACACTGCAGGGATGTTCTCCCCAGGCAGAGGACTTGTTCAGAGCCCCGTTTACTCTCACTGCAGTACTTTGAGACAAGCCAAATGGCACCTGGCTTTTTTCCATAGCCCACTGATTTCTGAGAATGTAAGGTGCTCAACACTGCAACACAGAGATCCCAAAACAGCAGGCTATGAGGCGTATGGAGATTTCGGCATGGATTTTTTGAATCACACAGTTGTTGCTGATCTCCGTTGTAGGAGACCCTACTCCTGAGGCAGGAAATTCAAACATTAGCTTTCCTTCTGATGTCCACTAGCAAGAAACCTTCACTGCTTCCATTACCCACTGCAGATTGCTCCTCAGGCCTCAGGCTCTTATTCAGCCTCAGCTTCTGCCAACCAGGTAATCACCAGTAACAGAGCACTTTGCCAGGCTTGAATTTTAAATGTTCATCATACTTGGAGCAAACCCACTGTTCTCTCTTATTCTTGGGCAAGTCTATCAGTACTACAGGAATGGATGTCCTAGCTCAAAGAACAACACTTCCGTTCCCTGGGCTAAAGTCTGAAACCTGTTTTTTGTTGTTAAATCTTGTATCCCTCTAGTGGGGCTATTTACAAAATAAGCAAAATAACAAAATGATATCCAGGCTAGGGACACTTTCACTTTGCAGGTCACCTGCTGATGCAGAGCAAGGACAGAGCTTGTCCTCACACCTCTCAGTGCCAATACTCCACTTGGTGTTTTTCTGCATGCAGGACTCTTTGACATTGTCACATGTCACTGATAAGCCCCAGTTCAGCTGAGGACTTATTCAGGTGCTTAAGTCTAAACCTCTGAGCAGGCTGCCCAACTACAGGGACCAGGGTCAGTCCTGTGGCATGTTCCTGGCAGGGCAGGGACAACAGCACACAGTCCTTGCAGGAGCAGAGCCTGTCTTAGAATGAAGGGTTTCAAATGCTGAGGAAGCAAATTGACAAATTTTCTTTGCAAGGACGGTTGCCACTTTTTTCTCTCTTTGTCCACTTGAACAAACCATTTTATGGATTTCCCTGAAAATCCTAATGAAAAGACCCCTCTGGGTAGCTCCATTTTCTAATAAAAAGGCACTTGTCCTTCTGGTATAGCCTGTCAAGTCCATCCTTCTTTTCACAAAAAATGTCTTTATAAAATCTAGATATTCACAAACATGACTACATAAAAGTCAGTGGGATTGTTTTTATAGAAAAAAATTTAAATCTATTGATCTCTTCACTCTTGTGACCAGTGACAGGACTTGAGCCTGAGTTCAAAGAGCCTTTGGACAACACTCTCAGGCACATGGTGACATTCTTGGGATGTCCTGTGCCAGGCCAGGAGTTGGACTTGACGATGGACCCTCCCAACTCAGCATATTCTATGACTCATTCTAATTTCTGCCTTTCCCCACTGGTTACAGTCACACAACCTCACTTCTCTTTAACCAAAAGCAATACTGAACATCATGCCTGAGCCATACACTTTCTGCTCCTTCCCCTGGGAGCCAGGACTCTCCCACCCCCACTGCAGCTCCGGCTGGGGCCGATCCCGTGGGCAAATCCGTGCTCACGGCCAGGGAAGGTCTCTGTCAGCAGGAGCTGCATCACTGGGCTTGGTAGTAATTTCAGCTGCATGCAACAAGTGCCTCTGCTATTTTTGGTTCTTTTTTAATCATTGTGCCATACTACCAGCAACTGCACTCAGAGGATGTAAGTCAGACTTGTTGCAAGTGTATTTATCTAACATAATAAACAGCTTTGACATGGAAAACCTCCTTGCTGTCTCTGTTGTGGTTTTCTTATAGTTGCCAGGACATCTTTAAAAATACTCACAACACAACATGGTTTACAAGAAGGGCATACCTTCATGACAGCCCTCCTTGGAGAGTGGGAGCAGAGAACATCTCCCTGTGTAGCTGCACCACTACAGATTTTTGGAGCTTAGGGTAGAGTAGACAGAGCCCCAGGTGTTCCTGTGGCTCTGCAGAAGGTCAGCCTTTCCAAAGGGGCTATTTCAGGTTACTCCCTTGGCCAGGAAGAGCACTCAGCTGAGCTTCAGCTCAGTAGGGGACTGCAGCATCTGTATATCAGCAATTCATTATCAGTAACAAATTGCATACCAAAAGAAATAGGGCCACTGAGACCGGAATCCCTCCTGCTAGCAACTGAAAATTAAGAGCATGGAGCATCTGTGGGGGTCTCTTTGAAGGAGCTCCAGAGTATGGGATATGCAGGGTAAAAAAAGCACCTAGGGAACTCCTCCTCTTGAAAAAGATGAAGAGACGAATTGCTAATTCTTTCATCTTGAAAAAGGGCTCTGTTGCCTGAAAGCTGGATGCTTTATAGATCTGCTTGTCCCTGCAGCAAATCCTCTGGCAGAAGGATCTTTGTGCCTGGAACCTAGTTTGCCACAAAGACTAAACCCCTCTGATAAATCATTACTTCTCTCTTAGTCAGAAGCAGAGGCTGGAGTCTTCACACTGTTTTCAGTACACCTACTCTGGCTAAGGTAAGAGCAGACCTGAACTGAGGCCAGCAGCAGCTGAATTTGAGCAGACACACTGGAAATGTTTTTCTGAAGGAAGCAGGGACTGATGGCAAGCGAGAGACCCACAGGCGTGATGCTGCTGCAGCCTGCTCTGGCCAAAGGTGTCCCCAGCTTGCTAGGTCATTACAGTCTCAGCAGGCAGCCTCAGCCCAGATTGTCTCAGCTCAGAAGCCAACACAGGACTCAGATGGGGAAACGCTCTGCTCAGACTTCAGCCATCTCCTTCACAATTTTTTATTTTTTAAAACAAATTTTCATTAAAAATGGTCAATACCTTACTAACCAAGAGGAAAACTCTGTTCACACACACATCTTTAAAGCAATAAACAATTTGAAAATCCTGGTTGCATTTATTCTCAGGTCATCATATATAATTCAATTCACAACGGTGTTAAACACTGAATGACAAAGTTCTTAGTCATAAAGCTCCATGTTTCATACTGGAACCTAGCCAGACAGCCCACACAGGGAAATCAGAAATCAAAAGCATATTAAAATCACATTAAGGGTACTGAAGCCATAAGGAGTGCAAAGTTTTTCAAAACTTATTTTATGTTTAAGACTGATTGGATTTCTCCAGCAGCTGCTGTCTTGCCTCTGCAGATCAAAGGAAGTAGTTGGTAGGGGTGAGCAGGCAGCAGAGCTGGGCACACTTCAGCCCCTTCAGCAGATCCCCCCTCAAACAGGGTCCCAGGACACGGCAGCTCCAGGGCATCCAGTGCTCTGCAGGGCACAGGAGGGGCTGGCTGCAAGTGCTGAGCCCTGAGCACATCTGCCCTGGATTCAGTGCACAGTGAGGAGCACAACAAGAAACACTCCCTCTATGCTTACAGCTCCCAGCCAGTCCCTCACTACTCATGCACCAAGGGATTGTTCTCCAGGCTGACCCAAGCGATGCCCAGCTGCCACCAGGTACTTCTGCTCCTGCAGCATTTCCCTTGGATATCATTAACCGTGTTACACCAGCTCTGTCTCAGCTGCTTATGGAGCAAACAGTATCAGGCAAACAGAGTAAAATCAGAAAGCACAGGTCTGTGGTAAAAACTTCATGGAAAACCAAGCACTTGTGCAACACAGAAAGAGCTGAGGTGAAGAAGTTCTTGGGAATGAGGGAAGATGAGAAGGAGGAACAGCTCACAGCAGATTTGTATGGAGCAGCATGGTGCCAGTACCTCAGCATGTCCCTCACGTACTTCCAAAGCCTTCAATCAATTTTAAAATCCCAGAAATGATCTCCTTCTTTCTCACTAAGCAGCAGCTGTGTGGGCATTCTGAACAGAAACAGCAATCAAACCTGAGAAATGGCCTCCTGCCTCACTGCTTAACACCAAAAGCCACGTGAATATCACCTACCAGCTCTGTCCCTCTTCACAAAGTCACTACCCTGATCCTGAACAGCTACTGAGAAAGTGTTTTACTTTGAGTTATTACTGCCTGGGTAATGAAAGGATTATGAATATTGCTGACCCAAATGCTTACATCAAAACTAATTTTTTTTCCCCAAGATACTGCAACCATTTCTAATTAGAATCTCTGCAGAAAACTACTTCAGGTGAAGAGTGCCTACATTTCACAGTAAAAAGCCATTGGTTCCTTTAAATTCTCAAATATATTTTAGGGGTTTAGTCCATGCTTTTTTTTTTTTTCCTTTGACACATAATTATACCAACAGCACTATTATAAATTACACCCAGCTTTTTCGTTATGCACCAACCAGAGAACGCTTTGATCTGTAAGAAAATGCATCTCAAAGTACTAAACAGTGGCTGCCTTTAGTTTTGCTAGCAGCAAAATAACAAAATCAGGTGCAATAGTCTCAGGCAGGATGATTTATTGCCTCTATGCCCACCCTGTGGTAGAGCAGCACAACCCAGAAGCAGCTCCTGCACCCCTCCGAGAGCTCCCATCCAACACCGCAGCACTACTCACCCCTGGGATCACTGTGCTCCAGCACGGATTGCTGCTGGGAACTGCTGATCTCTGCTGAGTGGGAAACACCAGGCAGGAGGATGGTCCTGATGCTCCAGGCCAGCACAAGAGCTGTGGTTTCCACTTAGACACACACTTCCATTTCCTCTGGTCATGAGCACAGGGCCTGTATTCCCAGACAACATTGCAGGACCCTGGATGAGGCCTCTCAGGTGGCTGACACAGCAGAAAGGTTTTGTTTTTTCCTCCAGGCTTCTGAAGATCCAAGAAGTATTTTCTTGTTCTACACACAGGTTACAAACCCACAAACCTGGTGCTGCAACAGGGCAGTGATAAAGCAGCTCTGAGTTTGTGGGTTTTCTCCACTTTTGTTAGAAGCTAGATTATAAGCAAACTAAGAAAAATATATCTGAATCAAATGAAAATTAGTAATCTCTAGAAGCAGAGACAGCCATGCTCAACTCTAACTGAAACAAAGTCTTCCAGAAGTGCATGGGAAGCTCTTTGTAGAGGCAATCAATCCAATTGAAACTGGCACTTCAAAAGTAAACTTTTTCCAAGCACCCAGCCAGCCTGTTGAACTGAGAGCACCCAGGCTGAAGCACCCTCTTTCTCCAAGACCCTGATTTTTTCACCTGTGTTCAGCTTCCTCCAAAACCAGAAGAAAGCTCTGTGACCTTCATTTTAAAGGACAAGGCTGCAAACAGGTCCCAGCTGCCCCAGGGGAGGTGGAACAAGCAGGAGGTGCCTATAACACCTGTGTGCTTCCCAAAATTTGGGTCAGAGGCTGCTTTCCCCCCAGGCAGTGGGTGCTGCTGGTCCCAGGCCAAAGGTATTTTGTGGGCAGCCCTGCATCTTGCAGCACAGGTGTGCCCTTCACTCTCCCTTGAACACAGGGCACCCTGGCAGGGGTGGTGGCTCTGGGCTCACTCTGTTGAGTGGCCATGGGCCTTTCTTCTCCACAGTGCCCACCCAGAAAGAGCCCACTGCCTTCTTCTAGGGGGGGAAGAAAGTGGCCTTGGGCACACAGAAAAGTTTGTCTCCTTTTTTATCATCTCCTGGTGTTTGGCCCCCATCCATATAGCAGACAGCAAATACTCTGAGCTCTGTCCTGAGAGAGGTTTTGGACTTTGTCCAGCTCACCTCTGAAACCTGCTGAGATCCTTTCTAGAAGTTACCCACCTTCTGGGAATCTGGAACTTCTCCAGATGTCCCCAGGCTAGAGAAGCTCAGCTCAGTCACCTTGGGGCCACAGGGGGCCTTTCCCTTCTCCCACCCATCCCCAGCATGGTGCAGGGGGGCTTGGCCCGGGGACGTACACAGTGGCCATTGCAAAGCCACCCTCCTCCCTCAGGGCTGGGGCTGGGCATGGCAGGTTGGCTCTGCAGCAGGAGCCAGCTTGGAAGGATCTGTGGCTGCGTGCCTCCATCCTGACCAGGTTTGGGGTCTCAGCATCACTGACCTTCTGCCTGACCAGGCAACAAGCCCAATTCCCACTGGCTGGCAGCAGCTTCAGCATCCAGTTGACTCTTTGGAAGAGGAATTCATTGGGTGTGTACAGGACTTGCCTTTACCTTGCTCGAAGTTCAGGAAGAGCACTATGGATTTACTTAGCACAGGAGTTCTTAGTTCACCAAGTATTCCTGCGCTCAGAAAGCCTTGACACCACAGTCCTTCTTGGCTGTGGCTCTTGCATCAAGGTCACAACTGATGACTAATGACATATTGCCCCAACATCAGCTCTCTGCCTCTCTCCTCAGACGCTGCACTTCCAGAACATCAGATATGCCAAGGTGCACCATGGATATGGTTGCTTCTGCAGAGAAATTTCTCTCCTGGATAAATGCTTTGTGTGTCCTCCTGCTGCTTCCAAGAGCAAAGCCAGGCTGTGCTCAGAGGAACAGCATGGGTTATTTCTCAAGCCAAGAGGGAAGGTGTCAACTCACAATTGTCCTTTGAGGTCAAAAGAGAGCACGAAGCATCTATAAATTGATGATCCAGTCAGGTACATTAAATAAATATCTGCCTATTAGTTCAGCTCCAAGAGCCTGAAGGCAAAATAGCTTTTCCTTGATAAACAACAATGAGCCAATGTTTTCCTGGCCAGGTCAGCCTTGATTTGGGGATGAATCTCGAAGTATAATTCTTTAAAGAACTATTATTGTTGCACACTAGAAGAGAGCCCATTACAGTGCACATGCCCCATTAGCAGTGATTTATACACACTGCCACATTTTTTTCTTTAATTTTCATTTCAAATTAATCTTCCCCTTCTGCATGGCCATAAAGTTCACATTCCTGGTCAGCCCCAGGTACTCCCCAGGGTGACATCAAATGCCCTCATCAGCAAAACTACCTGGTAGTGCTTTTGAGCAGCAATGGGAAAAGCAGCAGTACGGGCCCATCCTGCTGTCACCACATGGAGCCAGCAGCCTCATCAGGTTCTTCACTTTGAGGACCAAGCAAATATTTAACAAGTTCCCCTTGCACTACACCACAGTTCATTATCCGGTCTCCCGAGCTCCTTCAGTCAGTAATATCCTCTAATTGATGTGATTTGGCACTTGGCCATGGAGTTAAATTGATTTGTAGGCCAGCAGGAGACAGCAGATGCCCTTTACACTTGAGGAAAGTGGCATGTGGCTTTGTTTACTGGCAGCTGCAAGGGGATGCTGTGGCACGGGGTGCCTTTTAGGGGTGCAGTAAAGGGCTTGGCTTGCTTGGTGTCCTCTGTCCACAGCCTCTGTTGGGTGACAGGGTGTGACTGCCACCAGTGAGTGCCTGGGGATCAACCCAGTGATGAAATTCCCCCTCCCTCCTTGCCCCTGGCAATGTTGGTGCACAGGCTGAGAGAGAGACAGGGAATTCCCTTCTCTAAACCAGGGCAGGAGGCACAAGGGTGATCTTTTGACCATGAGCTTTTGAGGGGTGCCCCAACACAGTCTCCCATCTCTGGGATGGAATCGATCTCTTTCTGGGGCAGGAGAGTTGCCTCTGGTTGTGTAAGGGCAGGAGGAGCAGGGACATCCCGCCTGGTGCCTTCAGTTGTGTTGGTTATCACACTTCCAAATTGCTTTGTTGCAAATTGTTTTAGGGCACAGTCACGTAACTCTTGCTCAGGAAGGTCTACAAGTTTTAACATCCATATGCAACTCGCCTTCAGGATTTCACCTCCAGCATATTAACACTGTGGAAAAAGGAAGTCAGCACGGAATCTCAGCTCTTATCATCAGCCTAGTACTCTGAATATTTAAGCTTACTTGAAAGCCTCTTCTTATAATTATGAAAAAAAAGCATTAATATGGTAGAAGAGTTAAGAATCTCACTTTCCATTTCAATCATCTTATTCATATTCTGAGAATTTTAAGCTAGCATTGAAATCCCTTTCTTATCACACCAGAGAGCCACATTCACCTTTAAGATATTTATTGATAATTAAAAATAGTAAGATTACAATCACTCATATAAAAATAATAAATCTGAATGAAGCAGAATGACTGGCAGAGGTGGGAGGAGGGTTCCCCCTTGGATGTCACATTACTCCAGTCCTCATGGATTCGACAGGGCTGGAAGAATTTTTCCCGAGCACTGGCCAAATCCCACACGGAAGCCGTTGCCCTGGCAGTAGCCTAGGGACAGAAAACAACACACAGCTTGTTCTGTAAGGACAGCAGGATTTTGCCAGAAATAAAAGTGAATAAAGGCATAAAGAGACCAAAACCCAGTGAAAACATTTCAGATATGCAATGAGGGATTAAAAAAAAAACACCTGGAAGAGTTCAAGTAACCCAGGAATACAAGAAAAGAAGCACAAACTGTTAAACACAGCAATATGCAAGTTCAGTGAATTGATCAAAGAACAAACAAGATGTGCCAGCAATATTTCTGTTTTCAAACCTAACCTGCAGCACCATCAATCTACCTGGCAAACTGATTCACTGCCTGGCCCAGCCCTGCAATTAATCAAATAAACCTGGATTCTCTTTCTGCAGCATCAGGACTGCTCTTGGGATATCAGGATGCTGACAGGCAGAAAGGCAGTCATTAAACCCCTTCAAACAGCAGGACCTACCCTTGCAGAAGCTGTTTCGCTTGCTAAAGTCAAGTGGTTTAGCTCCATGAGAAATTTGGCATCAGACTCCAAGTTCTCATGAATCCTCTGTTATGTAAGAGGGCGTGGAAGCTCTGCTGGCTGCTGCTGCAGGCTCACGGGGCTGTGACAGCATCTCTGGCTGCAGGACGACTCCATCTCTCCCTACTCTGCCTGATGGAGGAGATGACATTGGGACAGGAAGGCTGCAGCTCCTCTTGCTGCCACGGGCCAGCCAAGCTGCTCCACAAACAGCAGCCACCAGCAAAGCTGCAGGCAGAGCAGGGCAGGGGACACAGCCAGGGCCTTCTGGCCCATCTGAGCAGTCTATTCTGGGAAGAACAGCTGAGGAGACCTACTGTAGCCTTCTGCTACAGCAGCTGATCAAAGGAAGGACAAGTGGAATATGCTGCGTTTTAAGGACTGATTTCATAGCTGGAGATGGATTTTCCTGATGGAATACATCTCCTGCATGTGATAAAAAACAGCTGCCTTCAAGAAGCCAAGAAGGAGCTCAACAGAATAGACCCTAACTCCCACCCTTAGCACAGATCAGTGGAAAACTCCTCTGAGGAAGAGAAAGGGTAGGCTCAGGATGCAGGGCAGCCAAAGTTACTGCAGCACAAAGAGAGACCCTGCCAGCTCTAACCCACAGTGCACCTCTCACAGCCAGGCTAAAATTAAGTTTTCCAAGGACAGTGGTGTCTCTAAGTGCCTGTGTAAAGCCACAGACACCATCCTGGTATCTGCCAGCAGTGGAGTCAGCTCAGCCCCCATTTGACTCATTAGGCTTCATTGCCAGCTTCTTTGAGCAGCAGCTGATTATTTCAGTCCAATTTGGTTACCCCTACTGTCAGGCACAGTTTAGAGCAGCACCGGGGAGCAGCACACAGAACAAAGCCAGCCCTGTGCTGCCAGCAGCCCTGGCCTGAGCTCTGTGTGTGCCGAGCAGCTACTGAGGGGTTTTTGCAGGCAGCTGCCAACACCACCTTCCCCTTCCCCTGCCATGCTCCATTCCTAAGACACTTCTTGGGAGAAATATATTTCTCTTATTTTGTGTGTTAGGTCTCTGAAATAGGTCCCACGTGGGGTGTAAGAATATAAAACTGAAACAGGAAACCAGAAATGATGGGTTGAGCACTTGGCAAGAGCTAATGGCAGCGCCTTGGGAGAGGATGGAATAGCACCAGCCCTGCCCCAAGGGTGCTTTAAGGCCCTGGACCTGCTTTACATCACTAAATAAACAGGAACAGCTCCCAAACAGTCCCAGCAGCCCCTGGCTCTTTGCAATGCCCTGGTGTCCACAGCCACAAACTGTGCTAGTGTGAAATAGCCCAGCAGACTGATTAACATGGGACTGCCCCACTGCCTTCCCCCAGCTTAGCAGGAATGCCATCATGCCATCTTTAAAGATTAAAGACATTCAGGATTCAAAGGGTTTCACGAATTGACACAGCTTGTCCTGGTCATTCAGAGCATGGCTCATGGACTGATCCCATTTCTCCCTGAGCTGGTTCCCCTGCCTGCAGCCCCAAACTGTGAGGTGCTCCATGCCAAAAGGGATTTGAGCGTGTAACTCCACAGGGATGTTCATCATCCCTTACTGCACCCTAACTTAGGGCTCCTGGCATAGTTACTGGAGGGGGACTGGGGACTCCGAAGGGCAGTGTGACACTTTGAATTGCTGGAGGGTGTCCCTGGATATATGGTGAGCCTGTAGAGAGTGGTGTCAGATGCCTCCACATTGCAGCCTGAGCAGTCACTGGGCTGTTGGGAGGCTGAAGGATGCCAGAGTCACTGGGGACTCCTCAGGTTCATCACCTGTGTCTCTCTCTAGTACATCTCAAAGCCCAGTTGTCTCAGCACCTTCCTCTCAAACTGGCAGCAGCTCACAGAAACATGATTTTTAAGGTTATTGGATGGGCTGCCAGGCAGGAGGCACTGGGGCTCTAGCTGCAGCACCACCGAAACAACTATGGAGTCATTGCCAGGGGACTGGAATACACACACATTACTTTTTTTTCTACCACAGAAAATTCTTGGCTTTTCTTAACTTTTTTTTTTTTTTTTTTTTTGAAAAAAAGAGATTATAATTTTAAGCTGTTTTGTCAAAGATCCTAGGAGTCCTGGTTGGATTGAGCAGGCCCAGGTACATAGGCACATATGAGCATCACACCGTGAGGCAGCTGCCCAGGTGTTTGTCACTCACATTTTCTCTGCCCTCAGTCACACCTGGGAAGTCTTTCCCATTGCTTGAGCCATTTGTTCCTGTGCAGATATCTCTGATCACATCAGCAAGATGGAGCTGCTCAGAGCCAGGTGTGGCACTGGCTGGGTCTCAGCTGGTGACACACAATATCCCACAGGACATTCCCTAAAATCCCAGTAGGTCACAAGCAAAGACATTGGGAGGCTTAAAACAAAAATTTCTCATGGCCGTTCTTGCCAAATATTTGCTGTCCCCAAACCACAAAGATGACATGAAAGGAAAAAATAGATTTGTTTTGCACTAGGCTTTGGGCTAAAAAGAAGTAGGAGTGGGATTAGATCACAACACTATGGTAGATTTAATTCATAAAATCCTTAGATTATCAAGACGAAAACTAAAACCATGTCTCAACATGAAACAGGTCTCAAGCAGAGCCCTTTTCAGAGGGGAGCTGATCAGCTGTTCTAGAAGGCTTCATGCTGTTTCCCATATACTTGATTTGCAACACACTTCATTGAATACACCTAGGTTACAAATGAAATATTATTTGAAAAATAACTTTTTTTAGCGTTTACCAAGCTCTGCTCCACATGCAAACTTGGACGGTGGTGGAAACAATTCATCAACTGCTCCTAGTCCTGGGGTATTTTTACCTGTAAAGGCAAACCTACCTCCACCACCTCCCTGGTGCTCACACAGTGGTACAGCAAGAGCATTAGGGACTTAGCAAAGCAAATAATCTAATCTAGAAAGCATTTATGGCAGCGAAATTTCCATCCACCTGCTTTAGCCTCCTCACAGGTAGGATGGAAACAACTGTGCTTGCATGGCAGGTATGTATAGAATAGCCCAGCCCCACACCAGGTGCTTGTCCTGCTGGGATCAGCCTATGGAAATGTGTCCTTGCTGCAGTGTAAGAGCAGTTATCCAGCCATTACCTGTCAAGATTACTTCATCTCCATCCTGCAGGAATTTACGAGACTGTCCACTGCCAAGAGGGATTTCTTTTGTTCCATTCCAGGACAGCTCCAGCATGGAGCCAAAACTCTCTGGCTCCTGCAGCAAGAGTTCATAAACAAATAAACAGTTTTTTAGTATCTTTCCTGCTGTTCAGCTTCTTGCTGCTGGGAGCAGACACACAAGTACGTTACCTCAACAGAACAGAGTTTTGCTGTTGATTTAATTCGCTGATATGTTGGGTTCTTTTCCTGACTTTGCATTTTAATTTCTTGCTGGCTATTAGCAGTGATGCTTACAGCTAATAGTGTTCAACTTATTCAAGCAGTTTGGGTCTGCCACAACAAGAATGAAAACAAGTGGAGGAGACTTCTACGAATACAGCTTTTATGCAGCCATGCTTCAGATTTTTAATTACATTTTGTTCTTCAGAAGAGCAAAGCTAGTGTTTGTGAGTCTTTAATGTCATTCTGCAGTACAATAATCTGAATATTCAAAAAGCACCTCAGAAATGCTCAAAAGTGAAGTACAGGCAATGCAGCTTGCAAACAGCTTACCTGAGTCTGTCCTTGTGACAGGTACAGGATTTGTACAGGATCTGTATTTGGTGGTTCAGAAAGTGAGAGATGCCCATATATTGTAGCCACTGTCCAAATGGCAGCTCAAGGGGAGTAACAGCTTGTGAAGCTGGCTCCAACCTCACTGGAGAAACTAAAAGCTAAACCCAGGCACCTTTTACATTCTTTTCAGAAATAAAAAGTTGCATTTGATAGAAGGTAAATGGATTGTGAGGATGCTTCCACACAGAAGTTAATTCGCATCTGTTGTAAAATAGTTCTTAGGGAAAGAAGTACAGGAGAGATCAAAGCTCCAAAACTCAACAACATAAAAAAAATCAGCCAAACAAAACCCCTACCCAAACCAAACCCAAACTCAGTGTGAATTCGGGCTACCAAAGCAGCACCCCAGAGTGCCTGGGAAAGAACTGCAGAGGGTTTCATGGTGCTCAGGTCAGGAAGGGCTTAGCCCAAGCCCTGCTCTGCTGGTTTTGAGCTGCTGACCAGTGACTGTCATTGTTTCAACACTTACGGGTCCACTGATGGTGCCAGAGGCCAGGAGGTCTCCAGGTCTGAGGTTGCAGCCATTGATGGAATGATGAGCCAGCTGCTGTTTCATGGTCCAGTACATGTGCTGGAGGAAGGAGGAAGAGGGGCTAAAGCAAGGAAGCAATGAAGGACAAACTTCTCTGGTGGGCCATTAGGCTATGCGGAATGGAGTCGTGTGGCCTATGGCATTCATAAAACCCCCACTTTAACATGCAATTTAGACCCTTAATTTTTTTCTTATGTCAGCTGGATGTCATTTTTCCTCTTCTTCCTCTCTAAGACCAGTACTGCTGACCCAGGCTCTATGATTACACCCGGTATTTTAACAGCCTTGTACAAAAATCTGCTTATTACTGATTTGCTGACTACTGATTTACTGATTAAGGTAATTACTATGAAAAGAGCCAAATATGAATATGAAATTGATTGAGAATTGCTGCAGCTGGCACATAAATCTCCTGGCTTCAATCAGTGGGTGGAGGCAGAGCCACCATGCTGCCCACAGAGGGGATGGGGCAGACCCAGGCTGGCAGCAGTGAGTGACATCTAAATTGGAGCTGTGACTGCAGAACTGTATTGCAAGAGGCAGTTCCCTCTTCCTGTAGACCTCCGTCCTCACGGCTCCCTGCCAAATGGGCACTGAGCTAAGGATGCTCTGAGCACCCCAAAGCAAGCAGCAGAAAGAGCTGCCCCTTCTTCAGGCATCCAGGTGCTTCCACCTCACAGGGGGGAGCTATCACCATCTTCCAATGGTGAAAGTAGGGTGGAAACAACTCGATGTTTTTCATTTTTTTGAAAATTTCCCACTGTCTCCCATGCAGATACTCAGATCTGATCTTAAGCTGCACTGGAACAGACTGCTCAGGGAACTGGTGGATTCACCATCCCTGGAAGTGTTCAAAAGGTGTGTGGATGTGAGGGACATGGTTTAGTCATGGGCTTGGCAGTGCTGAGCTAACATTTGGACTCGATGATATTGGAGGTCTTTTCCAACCTTAGTGATTCTATGATTCTGTTCTATGAGTCTAATGCAAAAAGCAGCATTTGAAATTGCCTGGGCCTGAGCTGATGGCATCAGCAAGATTACAAATAAACAAAAGATACTGGAGTCTTACCTTGAAATTGGATCTGCATATAGTAGTTGGCGTACTCATTCCTTCTCCTGCAGAAAATAAAGGATGAGGAAGAGAGAAGCAATTTGCTTGTGTTGGATGAATGATGTTGGAGTCTTTTTATTTTACAGATGGATGAAGACTTCTTTTATCACTGTAATCCCTAGCAAGAAACCAGTAATAACATTTTCTATTGCTACGAAGACTGGGATTTCAGAGAAAACAGGAGTGTGGATTGCACTGGAGTAGCATCGAGCTGCCCATTTCCTACTCTCTGCTCTCTTTCGGGAGAAACACCTGGACCTAGTGGTCAGCAGGGTCATAAGATGGGGGCTGAGCTGGGTTAACACCTGGATCCCACAGAAATCTGCTCATTCCATGCCCCGATGATCCCTGCCTGTGCAAGGAGACCCCTCAGGGACCCTCCTCAAGGGAAGCTGACCACCTGGGGGCATTTCCTGCTTGGCACATTGCTGCACCGCCAGCAGGGAGCAGGAGGAGTTTTCTCTTTCTCTGACAGAGGCAATCTGGGCAAAGTGGGAAAAGAAGGAGCACAGAGCCCAGAGCAAAGTGCCTGAAAGTTGTGGTGGTGCCACAATATTTAATTGGCAATTTCAGCTTTGCAACCCACTCAGCTTTGCCATACCTTTAATAGCAACAAAGAGCTTGATGTCAAAAGTATAGGGCTCTTTATCCTGAAGGTAGGGCAGTGGCTTAGGATCCTAAAAGCACATAAAACACATCATAGTCTAAACAAAAAGAAATTAAAAAATCCACAAGACATTCCAGTGAGTATTGGTGTACCCAGCCAGCTGCACAACCCATTCACTTCACCATTCTTACTGCTCAGATTATTACTTTGCTTTTTCTCATGCACACACTTTTAAAGACCTTTCTGAACAGACACGATATCCATATAATCCAATTCCTTTTTCTGCACAAGGTTTGCAAAAGCCATGCCCATCATTTCAGTGCAGATGTTAATCCAGCACAAATAGAGTGCCAGCACACCTTTGCTCTGTGCCTGCACGGAGGAGATGGTGAGGTCTCTGCAAGACTCTGTTATCTTTTCCAGTTTTAACCATCTACATAATGTAGACATCTGGAAATGCTTGAACAAAGTGTTCTGGCTTGACTCCACCCTCTCTCCACCACTTACTGGATGCTAAGCGCTACCAAAGACCCAGAAGCAGCTCTGATCAGTTTATTTTCCAGGTGTTTTAAAGATGTTTTTTCTGCCCTGCTCAAGCAGGATGACAGCACAACATGTGCCAGGGACAGTGACATCAGAGAGCACTTGAACTCAGAGGGCCCTGGTTGCCTTCATCTGCTCAGAAGCAGAATCACAACTGTAAATTCCATGGAGACAATCCTTGGCATGGATGCAACTCAGTGATTTATATTGATGGGACCTTCCAGCTCTGCTGACATTTTTCTAGCACTGCTTTTCCTTTATTTCAACCTTTTCTCTTGCTGACCTGGACAGGGTTTGGCAACACAAATGGCATGAGAGCTTCCATGGTGACAACCCACGGAGAGATGGTTGTGCCAAGGCTTTTGCTCAGGAAAGGACCCAGAGGAACATATTCCCACTTCTGGATGTCACGGGCTGGAAAGAGAACATTCAAAGCCGTGCAGTTAAACATGTCCTAGGAATTGCACATCCATCAGACCCATGAAAGAGTAACATGAATTGAATTGCTATTTCCAGCCTTTTCTAGCAGTTGTGCCCAAATCCCAATTTAAATCCACCCATTTACAACTCAGTTTTCTTAGATCAGCTAGATTAGGATGATAAATCAGCAATAAGTAAAACAAACCAGATCATCCCCATATAACCAGTATTTTTACCGTCACTTTAATTATTCCTTTTATACCCAGTTAAAGGTCTTTGTCAGCCATAGGGAGAATTTCAACAAGTTAAATCTTTGCAGAAACTGAGGGATTTGTGATTGCCAAATCCTTTTCCTTTTTCTGACACTGAAATCATTTACCATACTTGGTATCACCATTCTTAGGAGTCCTCCACCCCTGCCCAGAAGAAACTATACTGATATTAGCTCTTTCATAAGTAAATAAATCTTCATTAGGCAGCAATTTCTGGTTCTACTAATTGATCGAAGATGGATTGATAAAGACTGAAAAACACAGGCATTTTGTCCCTTTCAGTGGTACCCGGTGGTTTCAGTGATCGGCATTTCACTATTAAAACACGTGATTTATCCCTGTCTAGGCTTTCCCATGATGCTGTAACCCCCCCTCCAGGCAGATTCCCGCAGCACCGGTTACCGCTCCAGTCGTTCATCAGGACCATCCCAAAGATGTGCTCCTGGGCTCTGCTGATGGGAATCGGCTCCCCATACTTATTTCCAGGACCTACAAAGAACGCCTGACATCGAAAAGCAACATCCTGATTATGTTTTTGAAGCTAAAAATCTTTACTGTGCAGAGAGCTGGCAGACAGCAGCAACAGAGTCTGGACGGGATGAGTTTTGCACCATTTCCCGTACACATTTGGACAAACCCCATGCCTACTCCCCTTTTCTTCCCCTCCATGAAGCTGGCAGGCTTGAATTACTTAAGAGCTCTGTGTTGCTAAGAGACAGGCATTAAACAAGGGCACAATGTTGTCAAAACGCAGGAGGGAAAATGGTCCCTCCTAATTACAGTCCGGATGCAGAACAGGTTTGCCCACTGGAGGGACAGTTTGCTGCAGACAGTGAACAGGGAGGAGTTTAAAGTCATCCAAGGGGATACTGAACGTGGCTGGAGCCTGATGTGACAGTGAGGAAGAACAGGCAGGGGAGAAATGTGCCCACTAAGTAAGCTATGAACTGGGTGCCTGCACTCATTCCCTTAGGAATCCACGAGCTGCACATGCAGAGGATTCTATAGAGAATCTCAGTTGTCTCTTTCTCTCTACAATATGGAAGTTTTCCCTTCTGTTCTTGCAGCAGTCAGCAGTAGAACTCAGGCTGGAAAGCAGAGCTATGGCAGCACCACGGGAACCCCACTTTATGGGACTGCATCTCCCCTTATAGCACTGACTGGCACAGCACATGGCATTAAAGACTTTCTCTACACTTTTATAACCATTTCCATTAATATTACACTCCTTCCACCACTTTTTTTTTTTTTAAGGGAAAAGATCGTGAATAAAATGTACAAAAATTATATAAGCCAATAAAGTGATATAAATCTTAATACAATCCTATGAAACCCTCCCTTCTGGACTTCACTAATCCACAGCATGAAGTGCCTTTCCACCATGTTTTTTTTACAGCACCCACAGCACAGGTTTTAACTTTCCAGGCAGGAGAATCGTGAATTTAAATCCCACTGCTAAGAACTCAGGGCTTCCTCTGCTCTAGCTCAAGGTGCAGACATCCTGGACTTCCCAAATCCCAGTGTCCATTGATAGACCCTGGCTGCAGTGCAGAGGTAACTGCTGACCAGGAAACAGGCTGTGGTGGCTAATGAAAAGAGTTCTGCTGCCTGACTGTACCAGTGGTGCTCAGCTTTGGCCGGGTGAGCTTTTTCCAGCCTGAGAGCTGTATGAACAAACCTCCCAATGAGCCAAGGCACCCTGCTCCTCAACCAAAGCAAAGGTTAGCTCCACAGAAATCTTTGCTGCCTGCAGCACAGACAGCTCAGAAAGGAACACAGGAATGGACCTTATGGGACATTCAGTTTAGAAGAAGCTAAATTCACCCTTTCTTCCCCATTTCTATTTTAATATTTTTCAAGTCATAAGGAGAAAAAAAACCTCTCACCATTTCTAACTCGATATCCAGACGTTTACAAGCACCAAACACTGGAGGTTTATCTGTGGGTAGAAGAAAGAATATTTTACATCAGGGAGGCAGCTAGGAAAATAGAAGTAATGGCCAGAAGAAGCAGCAGCTGGTGCTGCTTGGCATGGAACAGAAGAGGGATTTAAACCAGAGCTTTCTCTTGCCCTGAGCCCAGGCTGGGCTTTAGGCAAGGCATCCCAGACCCTTCCACTCCACTACTCTATGAAGTGGAGCAAAATAAAAGAATAGAAGAAACAAGAATCCACGTTAAAATCCTCCAGAGGCTCACCATTGTCAGGTTTGGTTTGTCCCACAGGTCTCCGGATGGGCGTCCCAGACACCACAACAGACGATGCCCGGCCGTGATAACCCACAGGTAAGTGCAGCCTTGAGAAAGAGCACCACAGTGACTGGGTTAGCTGTGTGCCAGAGCAGCTTTTTGGGTGGAAGCACCACAGGCATGTGAGGTACAAGGAGAAGGAGCTCTGTATACATGGGCACAGACCTCAGCACCGTACTTGGAAGTGAAATATAATCCAAAGCCCTATTGCAGTCTTAATGCACTTCTGTGCCACTGCTCCAATTAATTCCTTGAATCTTAAACCCTGCTTCTTTGTCACTCAGCAAAACCTAATTTTTTAGGTACATTTGTCTTTGAACTAGTGTGGCCACTGCAATGAAGGGTAGTGCAGATACAGCCGAGGCTGGGGACATGTGGAATTTGGTTCTGGTATTGAACTCTGGACAACACTGATTTTCATCTGCTATGGACTGAAACCAGTGTGATCCTAAAACACTACTCAGACCTTTAAAACATCATGTGCACATACAGATAAGCCAGCAAAATAATGTTGCACTAGAGAATAATCCAAGCCACCCACCAGTTCGGCATCAGAGCGTTCTCCTTCCCCCTGAACATGATCCCAACGTTTGTGGCATGTTGGCGTGAAGAATAGAAGTCAGTGTAATCTCCTGCACGAGGAAAAAAGCCATAAAATAGGGATCAGTGGCAGCAAAGTCCCTCATCTGCGGGGGCTAAAGCACATCATACGCTGCTGGCAATGAAAAGAGCAGAAAAGGAGACAGCGACAGCGCTCGGGGGATGCCGTTAATAGCATAAAGGGGTGATTAACAGTTCACCTATAAATTATGCAGACAAAAATGCCTTTCTTTTTTAAGACCCCGGTATAGACGAGGAGGGAAAACGCAGGACATAAAGCAGCAGCCCCCTTTCCAGAGACAAGGCAATTCCCGCTGCTCTCCCTGCAGCCGGCGGCGCCCGGCGCAGGGACTCGGGCGATACCCAGGACATCTGCTGCCCTCTGCTGCCATCCCTGCAAACAGCTCCCACCCTCCGCATCCACGGAAAAACGGGGGCAGCGAGGGGAGGGCGCAGCCGGGAGGTGTATTTGCGTTGTGTTGATTAGCGAGCTCAGTAAGTTATCCAGCAGCTCCGGGAGCATCCTGCAGCAGGTTATCCCCTGCGGCTGCAGCCTCCCAGAGGAGCGCCCAGCCACTCAGGAGAAGCAGGAGCCGCACAGTCACACACACAGAGCTGCACGTAAGTGCTGGGAAATCCCAAATGCCTTGTGTCTGTGTGATGCAGCTCGGCCACAGCAGGGCAGCGCTCCGTTCCCAGCACTCACGGGAGCCAGGAGCCAGCAATCTTCTGACAGGACATGTTCAACCTGAAACTATCTTCAGGAAGGTGTCACACCTACGGGAACTCCAGGGCTGTGCCCCGTGGAAGGCAAAAGCCAACTCAGATAGAGCTTGGATAGAAAATGGGCAAGTTCACATCCCTGCTCCTGTGGAGGTCATGCCCTCAAGTGACTTTGATCAAGTTGGTTGGGGTCCAAATACAAAATCCTGCTAAGAACAGGAAATGCTTATGTATCTATATGAATAGAGTAATCCCAAAGCAGTCCGTGGCCTCATGGGAGTGGAGGCAAGATCTAGGATGCAGAATAATTGTCTGGGAGTGGAAATCCATGCTTGTTCATGAGGCTGTGCTCGAGCATCTGCCTTGGAAACTTTGCAACACCTGCATTATTTTCTGATGGCAAAAGAGGAAACTGAAGAGTGTTTCTTTCCTGGCTCTGGTCACAAAGGCCTTTGGTGATGCCAATCTGATGACAGGAGTTATGTACCACCAGACAACCCTGATTTAGTGGAAATTGCATCCAGGAGTGCTGTGGCTGCTATTGAGCTTCCCCAGGCTTTTATTCTTCTGCCAGAGACAGCACCTACCTTTCATTATGTACAATAATCTACTTCTGGCTGCTGCAAACCCCATTCCCTGTCACGGCTGTGATCTGTCTGTCTGAGCAAGCTGGAAATAGAGCAGCTGCTCCGTGTGGGAGCACGGGGCAGCGCCGAGGAGCCCTTGGCTGCGGGGGACTCACCGATGTGGGCAGGCAGGTGCATCGTCGCAGAAGCTTGAGGTACAAATGCTCTGAAATGAAAAATGCTGCCTTCAGATCTCAGAAAACTTGCAGCTCCCACCTGTAAAAAGCACGGAAGAGGCTGACTTGCTCTCCCAGCTCTTTCCTTAATTTAGTTTGCAAAGCCTTGCAGAAAAAAAAAGTCAGAAAAGCTGGTGACTGCACAAACTGCTGTTATTGGGATGGCTGCACCAAAAGGAGCAGCTGTCAGGGTGTGAGAGGGGAGGGGGCATCCTTGGGGCTGGCTGGATTCCCAAGGGGCACAGTGAAAGCCAGTGCCCATGCCCAGGACACCACTGCCTCTGCTGAGTGGGAAGGAGGAGTTCATGGCATGTGGCTCCTGGGGTGTCTGATTTGTGGTGCTTAAAGCATCACTCTGGACAAATGAGAGGTGTGGCACTAATGGACACGCACATTTTCCATCAGCACAGAACAGAGCAGAGTCCTCCCCTCCTGCCCCTACACCACTGCACGGCCCCAAATCTGAAGCCAGTTTGTGACCACATACTCAGTTTTAGCAAAGTCAAGTGGTTGCAGAGGACAAATTGGGGGGGTGTCCCCATGCCTGCTCCAGGTGTGACAGGCAGGGAGGGAAGCACGGGGGAAGGTGGGAGAGGTGGAGGCCCTTGAAGCTGTGTCTCCACGGAAGGCCATGGTGGAGGGGCCATGGCCAGAGGAGCAGCCCAGCCCATGCCTGTCCGGGCAGCCCCGCTCAGCCCCCGGAAAGAGGCAGCAGGTCTGGACACACCCCAGGGCAGAGCTCGCTGTTCCCAGGTGGAGGGTGACACCCTGGATCTGCGGGCACTCACAGGATTAATCAGAGATTAATCTTTACGTAATTAAGAGAAGGAAGCACTCGATGTGTACAAACCCCAGTTAATTCCAACATAGGAGGCAGGTGGCCACGTCATCTCCACGTCACCACTCACTCCACGTGGAGTCTGTGGGTTTTGGTGTCCTGTCACTCAGGTGACACAGGGCACAGCTGACACCTCACTGTGCCTGCAGCCACTCTCCGCTCCCTCACCTTCTCCGTAGCTCCGTGTTGTCCCTCAGGGTGGGCTCTCCAGCTGACAGCAGCTTCTGGAGGAAAGCCCTGGCCTCGGTCCACGCCGGCCAGCCCAGCCCCATGAAGGCATTCAGGGTGGGCTGACAGTGACACAGAGGTGGGGGGAAAGAAAAGACCACATTTTGCTTATCCTTCACATGCAGGAAAATGTCCCACACTCTCATCCCGGTGCTGGGTGCCTGTGGCCGGGGTTATGTGGCTGTGGCTGCCCAGATCACCCATCCCCCTGCCCACGGCTGCCCGCACCCCCATCCACACCCCACAAGTCCTCTGCAGCAGGACCTGCTGTGTGTTTGCATCACTCCATCCTAGCACACCACTGCAGGCCCTGGTGGCTTTGATATCTCAACCAGCTGTAGCCAAAGGTTGTTTGTATTCACCTTTTTCTTTAACAAAACCTCCCTGTAATTAATATCCCATCCGTGGAGTGTTGAAGGCACAAGTGGAAGTGAATTAACATTTAGGCTTCGTGTCAGGCACCTGCATTGCCAAAGGCTGATGACACTTTCCTGGAAAATGACCTATGGACCCCTGATGCCCCTGCTCTCCTTGCTATCACAGCTGTGATGGTTTTTGCTCTACCAGAACCCACCTGACAATCTATTTCCAGTTCATGTTCATCACCTCACCACAAGCTGCTGAAGTGCCTTACAGAATATTTTTAAAATGCATGTGGAAATTAGAACAGACTCTGATAAATACCTGGTCAAAGACATGCTGGTGTTTGGCAAGAGCTGGTCCATTGAAAAGATGTTTAATGACGCTGAGATCCAAAATCTGGTCTCCAATTGCTACCCCAAGCCTGTGCCGTGGCTGCAAAGCAGCAAGAGGAGGGGGGAAGAGAAGAAGGGTTTGTGCTTGTACCAAAAAATGCCCCAAAAAGGGCATAGGTGAAGGCAGTGACCATAGAGAGTTGAACCCATCCAGGACTAAGATTCGGTACCATAGCAATGGACCATCAAGAGCCAGTCTAAGCCTGGCTGCTGAAAACGTTAAACCTATGGGCAGAGCATCACTGCAGACTCCCTGCAGACCTTGAGGGGTAGAAAAGAGCCTCATCCCCATCTTTTGGGGAAAGGATAGCACAACAAGCAGAGGTTTCTCTCCCTGCCCTCTTTCCCCGAGAAAGAGGTTGACCTGCTCATTAACACCCCTCATTAATGACAAGTATTGCAGAATAAGCCCATACATCTGCAATATGCTGTGAAGTGGGGAAACACCACTGCTCCTTCTGCAAGTGGGGAACAGAAGCATAGAGAAGCCTGATGGTTCCCATCCCTATGGGTATGCCACTGGAAAAACAGGCGTTTCTGCACTCCAGCTCCTCCCCAGAGGACTGAGGATGCTCTGGACTCCCCTGGTGGTACCAGGAAGCTCATCATGCTCAGGCACATGATTCCTGTGCCACTCGGGCGAGGCTGCCCTACATCGCCACCCTCACACCACACCAGGAGCTCAGGACCCGCATGCTGAGCCCAGCCGGGTTCCCTGCTGGATCCTCGCTGCAGGAACAGCATCCCACACATGGGGAAATGTGACAGATGCAGGACAGGAGACAAAGCTCCTGTTCATGCCCCGGGCGCGTGCGGAGCCGGCGGCGACAGCGGGGCAGCAGCACCGACAGACCCACGGCAGCTGCGCGGGGCAAACACACCACAGCCTCCATTATTTGTGTCTTCAGGCACATAGAGACCAGCTATTACAGCCACTTCGCAAAGCAGCTCACCAAAATAACCATCTTCAAAGATCCATGCTATTAAACCTATTTTTCAACCTTTAATTTCCAAACAAGATTCCAAATGTGGTAGTAGGTATTTATTCAGCAAACATTCCTGCAGGAAAAAAACTAAAGGTCATGTCAGGTTAAATTGTAACTGGGATAGTCAGGAATGACACCAATTGTTTTAGCCTGAAATCATTAAAACATTCAGCTACTATCAGAACATTATTCTCCTAAATAATTTCTGGAAGTCTTGGTTTGAGTGAAGATGTTTTTTCAGTTACTGAGGAAGGCAGAAAAATAATCCAAACTTGCTAGATAACAGCACACACATCCTGGAATAGATTAAACACACCATCTCATTTTATCTTTGGAAAATCCCACATCAGAAAGCACAATCTTCTGGTTTAATTTTTTTTAAAAAAAACCTACACAGGTAACCAGCAGAAACCAGAACATAATCCTGAAGTTTCCATAAGCAATGACAAATAAATTCTCCATGTTTTCCTTCTGAGAAGTAGCTCTCAGTAGGGCTTGTTTCCCTTTCTCCAGAAAGGACACATCTCTGGAGCTCAATCCCATCAGGCACTCAGACATGTGAGGTTCAGCCTGGCTGAGCTCAGTTCTCATGAAAATTGGGAATTGGGCGCTACCTCCTTGGCAGAAAGGGTGAGCCACCTTTTTTTAAGTGATCGTCATAAAATAAAAGGCCTGGAGCTGGCTCAACTTGCAGGCTTCAGGCCCAGCTTTAAACATGACACATTTGCACATATTTAATGCAGCAATGCATAAACATACACCCAATAGAACACAACGGGTCAGCTGCAAAAACAGGTAAAACACACATTTGGTGCCCTGGTTTAATGCTTTGGCAGCCACCAACAAAACTCCCCAAGAGCAGCAGTTAATGGGGCTTCTTAAGGGTGATGGTGTGATTACAGTCACAAAGAAAATGAAAGGCTGAGTTAAAAACAAAAAAGTTGTGTGAAACATGCTATACCTCTACACAGGGAGTGGAAGGGTCAAACAGATTTAATGATGCCACAAAAATAATCACAACCACACAAGAGCTACTGTACCTATTAACCAAAATACTTGTCATCTGTATTAACACTTCTGACTTCTTTTGTGCAGTTTCTAAGAAGCTGTAATCAAAATAACCACACTAAGCAAACTGACAATGCAGCAGCTTTGCCTCTGGGTCAGGAAGCCCATGAGTGTCTCAGGCTGGGAAGCCCTCCTGTATCCCGCATTGCTGGGTATTTCTGCTCTCTCATAGCCCTGGAACAATTACAACAGCCCAAGAACGAAGTTTGCTGTTACTCACCTCCTCCTTCGTGGAGAAAACCCCATAGGGGAGGTTTTGGAGAGGAAAATCTGAATCCTTGTCTACCTGGATGAAAGACATACTGACCCCTGAGCAGTGCCTGCTGACACACAGCTCCCACCTCCCAGGTGCTACGCGCCTGCCGCGGAGGAAGATCCTCTCCAGGTGGTGTAACCCGGAGCAGAGGAGCATCAAATCCCACCCTCTGTGCTCAGACACAAACCAATCGCTGCTCCGTCGCCATCCCACCCCTCTGCCTGGTCGCTGGCAGTGGTTAATCAGTGCCAGAGGTTCGCCTGAGTCAGCAGCCCTTAACTGTTCCCAGCCAGGCAGCCACGCTGGTGAAATGGGGTCTTCCCGCTCACAGTTACCTCTCCTGGAGGTATTTAGAAGACGTGTAGATGTGGCACTTAATTTCGGGATGGACTTGGCAGTGCTGGGTTAGCAGCTGGGCTTGATGTTCTTGGACGTCTTTTCCAATCTTAATACTTCCATGATTCTACAAATCCTCACACGAAACTGAGGTAACTCACTGGGGGTGAAGGATCCAGCAGCTCTAAGACCAGAGGTAACTGCCCTGGTTTAACTTTGGAGGGGTCACTTATGTGCCAGGGCCTGATGAAATGATTACGTCCAAGCTGATTCTCCCACCACAAGTTCAGCAGCCCTTGGGAAGTTGCACAATTCACACCTGAAACTGCATCATTTGTGGTTTTTAGTTTTGCAATGCTGCTGGACCTTGTCAAGTTCTTCCATTTTCCCCAGATAGTTCCACCATCTTAAAGTCAGAGACATATGTGCACCCAACCACAAAGAACAGGGAGGGTGGTGCTTCTGCCCTCAGTCCCAGCTTCCTCCCACCTGCAGGGGAAAATTCACTCATTGTCAGAAGTAGAAACCAATGAGGGAATATCCTTGAAATTAGAACTAAATAGCAAAGGCCACATCTTTCCAACAAAAACAGGAAGACACTCATGATTGCCAAGCCAAAGAATTGGTTTGCTGCTCAACTTTTTTTTTTTTTTTTTTTGGCAGAGGAGTCATTAGAAGAAATGCAGCAAATGGTACAGAGATTCAGTGCAAGATGATATAAATGATATAACAGCATCATCTGTGACAGCTGCACACTCGTTGAGATACAAGATCACAAGGTGTTTTTTGAAAAGAAGTCTAATTTAAACATCACAATGCCTAGCTTGTGGAAGACTTCCTGTAAAATTTCCCCTGTTGGAAATGTTTTGAACACAGTGAAGATGTTTTGTAGACAGATTACAGGATCTGGGCTATAGAACCTGCTTATTCCAAAACTGAAACAAAACCATGTTGAAAACCTGTTCCAATACAGTGTCCAAAGGAGACAGATTTACTCAGGCATTTTGTAGTGCTGTGAATGCGACAGCACTAATTAAAATGTTAATCTACTAACCTCAAGATGATGACAAAATAGACTGAAGTGCAGGTCAGCCACCAGGATAACACAGGGCCACTGCCAAAGCAAACCAACATGACACACAATTCTCAGGTGTCACAGAAAGTTGGGACACCCAGTCTAAATGTAAGCTTATACAACAGGACCATAAACTCCTTCAATGTTAACTCTGAGGCCCCTGAACAAGCCAGGCCAAAGGAGGTTTATTAGATGGCTTGAAGGACAGGTGTGGAAGCAGAACTCCCCACTGTGGTTCTGCCTCACTGTGGGTACTGCCACGTGAGGACCCTACTGTGTAATCAAGAGCCAGAGGAGCAGCTGCTTCGTAACTGGTGGTGGTGAAGTATGTGAATACTTTTGTTGTACCTCTTCTTCTTTCAGGCACCAGAAAACACAAACATAATGGGTTTTCCCCCACCTTGTGAAATCTATGGTGTCTTCTCTGCCCGGCCCAGAAGCATCACTATCAGGTAAAAGGCAGATTGGTCAGGAGAGCACATAGAGAAAAAAGGACATACTTAGGAAAAGAGAGACACTGGAAATAGGGAAGAGGGAGGAATCAATGTGAGGAGGATTAGAGAATAGGGAAGTAAGCAGCAAAGAGGAAAGCAAACAGAAACACCCACCAAAGGTGACACTGCTGCTCTTCCATGCTCTGTGCTGTGTAAGAGGAAGTTTAGCAAATGCTTTGAGGAAATACAGGATCTCTGACCCATGATAAGGCAGACCATTACTGAAACCTGCCAGTAAGTTATTTATTCCTCCCTTCCTTTACTATAAACTCCTTGTGCTTCGTAGATTGTGGTTAGGCCATTTCTGCAAGCACGAGCTACTTCATTTATTATTCAGTCTTGCAGATTACTTTTTGTAACTACCAGAGAAAGCTCCTTCTGCTGCACAGTTTATATCCTAAATGTAGTGCTTTATCTACTAATTGCCAGCCATAGCTTTTAAAGAGCATTCTGAATTTTAAAGGATGAGGCCAGCTTTGATTAAAAATTTAATGTTTTAAATAAAGCTGTGCAGTCACATTTGTTTCATAAATACTCAAAGCAGCAGCAAGTCACCCAGTGAGATTTCAACTGCAGATCAGGACCATCTGGAGAGAAGTTGGTGCTACTTTATTGGTGTACTGCTAGGTTTGGTGACAAGCAGCACTGGATGAAATTTCCATGGCACTACGTAAACCACCTTCAAGTTATGGAGATGACCTGGGCTGAGACACAAACTTTGATCTCAGGACAGGCAGCCTTGAAGAAAGAAACTTACTTGAGCATGCTCACAAGACAAGAAAAGAACAATTCCTCCAACAGAGACATCTGTCAGACAGTGGATCCCAAACCCCAGAGCACCATTTCCTAGAATCACACATATGACTCCACAGCCTACTCACAGCCAAATCAGTTCTACCTTTAGATCTGGCCCAACTGAAGTACAATGTCACAATATCACAAACGCCCCAAACTCCTGCACGTGAGAAATGTGCTGCACAGGAAGCATGGAGACCTCCCTGGGCACAATCAACAGACAAGGTCTGGAAACTGCAGTGTCTCTGGTAGTTACAGGTGAAAAGATTAAAAAAATCCATCAGAATTTAGCTGGCATTGGGATAGACGTGGTAGCTGTGAATAAATACACTTCAAGTAAAGGAATCACCAGTGGAAGGTCCCCATTAAAATAAAGCAAGAGAAATCCAACTTACATATGCCAGTGACAGCCACAAGGGGCTTGGATTTTTTTTAATTTTATTTAATCAAAGTTAAGACGTGGATAAACATAAATACAGCACAGGTACTTCAGATCATTCTTCATATTTGTGTACAGACGAACTGATGGATGTAATCCCAATGAAAACTGCAGTCAATGAAGTGCATACAGCCTTCCCCCCACACACACAAAAACAAACCCCAATTAAAAAAAAAAAAACAAAACAACAAAAAACCCCACACAATCTCAGCACACACTCTCATTACAAATGATTCATACATAAATAGGTAGAGGGTGCAAACAAGCTAATATGCGAACATGTATAACCTCTCGTTAATGGGAAAAAAAAACAGAAGCAGCCATAATGATTAAAATACATTCAGTTACTGATAACTAGTTGTGCCATACAAGGCATTATCAATAAAAAAAAAAGGAAATTGTGCTGCAGAGAAAAGCTATATACAACAAGAAAATAAACTGCAAAGTTAACGCATGCATGTTTTATCCTGGAAAAGCACAGCCCTCCAATATTTTCTCCATGTTTGTTATAAAAGCCCTCTGCACTCAACTAAAATTAAAATGATTTTAAAGGATAATACTTGTAAAGTTTACTTAAGTCTTCAGCCACAGAAAACTGCAATGAAAATAATGTTCAGAGTCATTTTCAAAACAAAAAAAAACAAAAACAAAAAATCTATTCATCTGATGACATGCATGATTAAAAGGTCTAGGCAAGATACACTGCTCTACGTTCCTGATGACTAAGGAAAAAAGCTCAAGTCAATTTAATCTGCAGATGGTCAGAAGATTTTTGTATTCCAGCAGAAGCAGCAGTTCAGATCTTCTGGATCTTTTCCCCAACAACTACAGGATTCTCTTTTCTGATTTTCTCAGCAGCATCAGCTTTGTAATTGTAAGAGCAACTGTGTACATCTGAGTAACGGTGCATTCCACAGTAAACGTTCCCACACCGACATTCGAACCCTGTGGACAGAAACAGCAGCTTAGACACTTCAACATTCTTAATTACACTGGTTTGCTTTAAATCCTGAATGTGTTCACTCACTAGCAATAAATCTCAGTCACCAGTGTCAATCAATCAGCGAAAGAGCCTCTGCTGCAGAAAGCATAAGAATCACAAATAATACATATTTAAGTGATTACAGCAAGATTTGACTTGACCATTCCTTCTTTTTGCATGACACTCTAGCACAGAACATTCCTAGAGAACTCCTGCTCTTTTGCTATGTTTATGAATCTTCGCCCTCCAGAACTCAGCCCCTTTCACTGGACCACTGCAAAGCTTGTTAGTGAATGTCAGCAAACTATCATCCAATTCCTTAGCTAACCAGACTTCCAAAAGGAAGTATTTGGAATTATGAACTTCACTTTAAGACAGGAGGCTGAAAAACAAAATGATACATGAATGACTAATCTAGTAAGAGTCATCTGAAAGCACCTTTGACTTTTATTTCAAATCAATATCAAATGACCATGCTCCACTTTCCCTTTAAGATAACATTTCAAAGGGACAAAGCCTAAATGAGCCTAAGGAAACTGAAATCAGTATTTCTTACCAGTCAGTCCAACCTTCTTCCTGCACATGAAACAACGATTCTTTTTCTGTTTTGGTTTGTCAAGTGACTTGTCCTGTTCTTCAGGTGTAGGCTCTGCATTCTCTGACACTGAAGCTGACATTAAAAAAGTTAGTAAGAACAGTGGAGAAAAAAAGTCTGTCTCTCCCCTTTAAAGTCCTACAATAATCTAAAGCCCATGTTGTACATTTGCCCATTTTGCTGCAGCTTCCATGTCTGAAGTGCATTGGTCTCTCCGCAGCAGCTGGAACTCTCTCCTTTTCTAGACCTTCAATATGATTTGTGAAAAGAACTCACCAAATGCTTGAAAATACCATAAAAAACCAACCAAAACAATAAACATTAGGTTTAACAGCAAGATTCAGCACTGTCAGATCTGGGAAGAAAATCCAACAGCCAAGTGTTTCCCCGCAGTGTTACTCGCCCAGTTCCCAAAATCTGCTTGCAAGAAGCTCTCTACGTAACAGGATCAGTTGAACCAAACATCCTCTTTCAAATCCTGGATCAACATCAGTTTTGCTGAAGACTGCAACATGGAGGCCACACAAAACACTGTTTCAGAACAATCTCTACCAGCATGATACTGCTGCTCTTGCACACCTAGAAAAAGCCTACACAGGACATAGCCAATACCTGGGTGAGCAACACCCGCTCAAGAGACCCAGACTTACAGGGTGGGACTACACTGCCCTGGAGCCCAGAGGGAAGCAGGTAAAAACCTAATTTTAAAGACATTTCTCCTAAGGCATCTTTCAACCTACTTTAGTGTTCTGTCATATCTAAAAGAAACAGGTTACAGGTTGTGTGGGAGAGTATGAACAAGTAATAGTAGTATTTGCCTGAGTCAGGTAAAAATA